>SJYC01033265.1:0-13817 GCA_006408675.1 Madoqua kirkii | reverse complement strand
GTTTTATATTTGTGATGATCTGAAAATAATTATGGCTGAATTACCTTATTTCCTAGATAAAGATCAAAATACATTTTTGAGAACATCATTGAATGCTCATAAATGGTTTTTTGCTCAATGTATCTGCCTCAGTGGAGTAGAAAAAATAGAAAGATTGAAATAAGTTTAAATTGTACTGTCCTTTTGTCATTAAATGTTATTTTAATATGCCCCTCCCTTACTTGTGTCTCATAAGTATAGACATAATGAAGCTTTAGTATTTTTTTTAATTTTAATTTTAATTTTATTTTACTTTACAATACAGTATTGGTTTTGCCATACATTGACATGAATCCACCACGGGTGGACATGAGTTCCCAATCATGAAACCCCCCTCCCACCTCCCACCCATATCATGTCTCTGGATCATCCCAGTGCACCAGCCCCAAGCATCCTGTATCCTGTATCGAACACAGACTTGCACTTCGTTTCTTACGTGACAGTATACATGTTTCAATGCCATTCTCCCAAATCATCCCACCCTCTCTCTCTCCCTCAGAGTCCAAAAGTCCGTTCTACACATCTGTGTTTCTTTTGCTGTCTCGCATACAGGGTCATAATTACCATCTTTCTAAATTCCATATATATGAGTTAGTATACTGTATTGGTGTTTTTCTTTCTGGCTTACCTCACTCTGTATAATCAGCTCCAATTTCATCCATCTCATTACTGATTCAAATGTATTCTTTTTAATGGCTGAGTAATACTCCATTGTGTATATGTACCACAGCTTTCTTATCCATTCATCTGCTATGGACACCTAGGTTGTTTCCATGTCCTGGCTATTATAAACAGTGCTGTGATGAACATTGGGGTACATGTGTCTCTTTCATTTCTGGTTTCCTCGGTGTGTATGCCCAGCAGTGGGATCGCTGGGTCATAAAGCAGTTCTATTTGCAATTTTTTAAGGAATCTCCACACTGTTCTCCATAGTGGCTGTACTAGTTTGCATTCCCACCAACAATATAAAAGGGTTTTTCTCCAAACCCTCTCCAGCATTTATTGCTTGCAGACTTTTGGATCGTAGCCATTCTGACTGATGTGAAATGGTACCTCATTGTGGTCTTGATTTGCATTTCTCTGATAATGAGTGATGTTGAGCATCTTTCCATGTGTTTGTTAGCCATCCGTATGTCTTCTTTGGAGAAATGTCTATTTAGTTCTTTGGCCCATTTTTTGATTGGGTCATCTGTTTTTCTGGAATTGAGCTGCATAAGTTGCTTGTATATCTACTGTCACAAAGACAGAAATATAGGTCAATGGAACAAAATAGAAAGCCCAGAGATAAATCCACATACCTATGGGCACCTTATCTTTGACAAAGGAGTCAAGAATATACAATGGAGTAAAGACAATCTCTTTAACAAGTGGTGCTAGGAAAACTGGTCAACCACTTGTAAAAGAATCAAATTAGATCACTTTCTAACACCACATGCAAAAACAAACTCAAAATGGATTAAAGATCTAAATATAAGACCAGAAACTATAAAATTCCTAGAGGAGAATATAGGCAAAATGCTCTTTGATATACATCACAGCAGGATCTTCTATGACCCACCTCCCAGAATACTGGAAATAAAAGCAAAAATAAACAAATGGGATCTAATTAAAATTAAAAGCTTTTGCACAACAAAGGAAACTATAAGCAAGGTGAAAAGACAGCCTTCTGAATGGGAGAAAATAATAGCAAATGAAGCAACTGACAAACAACTAATCTTAAAAATATAGGTTTGTCTTTGATGTCACAGAAACTCTGCAGAACAAAGGATAATGCTAGATTTTAAAAATAAGCTTTTTTTTTTTTTCAAAAAGCCAGAACATTACAACAGCATTCATTTGTTTTGTATCAAAACAAAGATTGTTTTGATTGAAACTGAATTGCGTATGAAAATATATATAGTGTCCCTTGGTAAGGAAAAAGCTATGCAATTTTCAAATCTAGTAACAAGCTGTGTCACCTATTTGAAAAAAATGTGTCATTTCTATGATGAGTTTATGTCAGCACAAGGTGTCAGATGGGTAGCTCTGGGGAGTGAAATATTGTTTGTCCACCTACTTTACATCCTATTTTTGATCTTTAAAAACAGACTGAAGTGATATGTACGTGTTATGATTCTGATACCTCTCCTTATATGCACTTCTAAATTTTAGAAGGGTATGAAAACAGAAAACTTTATATCAGCAGCGGCAGCAATGCCTCTACAAATGCTACAGGGAAATATTAAAAAAAATAAATAAAAATCTGGACTTATACAAAGCCTTTATTTCCCAGACATTTACATTTCTTCTGTTTTGCCTAGAGATAACAGATGGCTAGATGGTGATTTGGGATGCTAATTAGGCTGCTGAGTTTTTCAGCTAACCTTAGGTAGACACAGTCCTTTGAGGGCTGATTACCACTATGCCATTTTAAAATGCTAGCAGATAACCATTAAACACCTTTTCATAATGAACTTTTTATAAATAATAAAACCAAGATTAACTCTAGAATAAAAAATGTCTATCAGCAAGATAGTAATGAAATGTGCTACAGCATTATGAGTGATTTTCAAGTTTATTTAAGCTTCAGAACTAGTAGGTAAAAAAAATACAAAAGAAAAGAAAGAAACCCTAGTATGTAGTATTTTTATGTGATTCAAACTCTCTATAATACGGTAATATATTGATGTCCACTGGCAGTGGACAGACTCTCCAGGGGAAGAATTAAGAGATGGGAAAATTGAGTCTAACTTATTTATCTTGAATACAACATTAAAAGCTGGAGGGAAAGAATGTGCATATTATTTTTAGTAGGATGTGTTAGGAAAGGACTAGGATTAGATTCTGCTGTGGAACTGATTCTAATCAGAAATCAGTTCATACATTATGTCTATTGTGCTTGGTGTCTCAGTCTACCAATTTCGCTCTAATATCTGACTTGTTGGAATATCTTAGAAACTGGTCATCTCACTCCCAATTTACGTGCTATTAATTGGTAATTATGTCTCATTGCAAGAAATAAAATCAAGATCTCAAGTTTGATGCCTCTTTGGATATTCTTACTGTTTGGGTTCACAAGTTTAATTCACCAATTTATGGCTCCATTGATAATAAAGTTGACAGGGAAACTATTTTCTTTTCTGTTTTAGACAAAGAAATGAAGCATTTCATATACTTTTACTTGAAAAATATCTATGTATGGTGTTGAATGTGTTCAGAATCTGTCTCTTATACACATCTTTAGGAAAAATCTTTCTTCTCAGTATACCTAGAAAATCAGCTATGTTTTAGTAAAATTGCATCAGATACATTGTGTTTCCAATATATGGAAAATTTCTGTGGAAACTTGTGTTTTAATTTATATTTCCCACCTTTGTTAATATGTTCTCCTTCTAATATTTGTGTTTCTACATCAAGTATAGTTTAAGCAATATCTACTGAAGCAGAAACCTCTGGAATCAAATAGTGTTGATAAATAGTTTATCTTTTTATAACTTTGAATAAATTCATAAAAATTAGAATACCAGGGATTCCATTCTGCTTAGCACCAGTATTTTGTCTGTGGAGTTTAAAAGAGAATTTGTCTTCCAGTGTGTCTTCTTTTATATGACAATATATAAATCATATATATGTAAGCATGCAAATATGTTAAATACATTAATATGTTTCCTATTTTAAGCTACATTAGTATATGTTACCACAAGAATTTCATTACTTCAAGTAAAATTTCACATGTGATCTCATTTTGTTTTCCATAGGATTATTACCTGTGTTCTATCTTACAGATTAGATTTCTCTCAGAGGTGTAGCTGCAATTTGAAGATCACTGATGCTCAGAGGTGGAGAGGGAATGACACCCCACTCCAGTACTCTTCCTGGAAAATCTCATGGACGGAGGAGCCTGGTGGGCTGCAGTCCATGGGGTCGCTAAGAGTCAAACACGACTGAGCGACTTCACTTTCACTTTTCACTTTCATGCATTGGAGAAGGAAATAGCAACCCACTCCATTATTCTTGCCTAGAGAATCCCAGGGATGGGGGAGCCTTGTGGGCTCCCGTCTATGGGGTCGCACAGAGTTGGACACGACTGAAGCGACTTAGCAGCAGCAGCAACAGATGCTCAGAGGGTCTAAATGACTTGTCCCAAGAAACACAGCAAATTATAGGCAGATCCACAACGACAGTCCAAATATAATATATTTTCTACCACCTGTTCGTTGTGTGTGTGTGTGTGTGTGTGTGTGTGCACGTGCTCATGCATGTGTGCATTCTCACAAGGGATTTATTTCAAGTCTCTTAACTGGTGTACATTTGTCATACTATTATATTGTGAAATCATTTTCGTGAATATCCTAAAGCTTGAGAAGATTGCTCACCATCTCTTTATGAGTCACTTGATTACTCTCTATGCACCATCCACACGTCTTGATATTTGTCTACTTCAGTGACAAGAAACTTACTAATTACTTCCTTTAATAAAGAGAAAAATTAAAAATAAATAGCCACAGACTGATATTCATTTAATTCAGGATTCTGAGTTAGCTAGTAACACCAAGAAACAATTGAAGAATATGATGTTTTTTTAGGAAAATATTCAAAGCTCTTTAATTTCAACTTTTTATGAAATTAGCATAAAATGAATTTACCTTGTCTCTGTTGCTTTGTGTTGTGACTGTATTTATAATAAGAATGTATGAAATGCTTATAAATAAATGACTGCTTACTTTGGCTTACTTTAAAATGGCTTTTACCATTTTAAAAATTACTCTCCCAGTAAGTTAGACCTGAGGTTTGGTGAATATGACAATTAGTAAGACTTAATCTTCTAAAAGTCTTCTTCTGACTTTTAGGGGCTTAAATCTAGTGCAGCTGAGGAGATTTAGACCTGTTTTTGTGATGAAATGACTTAGGAAAATTAATGAGGAGTGTAGTAAATTTGGCATTAGGAATACTAATTAGTACACTGCCATACCAGAGAAGATAAGATTCAAACTGTGTCTGTGGTTGTGCAATGAAAAAAGAAAGATCATATTAACGGTCATTTGAGATACATTTTAATCTGGCTCATTAATATTTAGTTAGCTGTGTTTATTTCTTGTTTGTCTGTTCCCTGAGAGGGACATATAGTCTAGCTTTTTCCCCTCTATATTACAAAAAAAAAATAATGATAACCGTTAGATATAAAGGAAAATATATGGCTGATTTCCAATTGTTTTATTTTTAATTTCAATAATTCCAGACTTGCATTAAAATTATAACAGTATAGAAACTCATAATTCCCAAATATTTGCCAAATTTACACTCTATCACATTTACATTATTATTTTACTCCTTCCACACACATAAAAACACAAACCCATGTATAGACACACAAACACATTTTTTTTGGAGAACTTTTTGAGTATGAAGTGTAGATATGGTGTCCCTTTTCCCAAAAATCACCTTCCCTGGTAGCTCAGATGGCAAAGAATCCACCTGCAATGCAGGATATCAGAGTTTGATCCCTGGGTTGAGAAGATGCTCTGGAGAAGGGAATGGCTACCTACTCCAGTATTCTTGCCTGGAAAATTCCATATAATTACTCCTCTGTGTGTTTCCTTAAAACTAGGACAGTAGCACACAGGGAGCTCCACTCAGTACTCTGTAATGGCCTATATGGGAAAAGGATCAACAAAAAGGCTAGATGTGTGTGTGTGTGTGTGTGCGCACGCGCGCACATAATTGATTCACTTTACTGTACATGAGAAACTAACACAACATTGTAAATCAACTATACTCCAAAAAGAAGGACAGCATCCTACCTAACTGGGTACAATCATCATTGTCGGGATCAGCCCAACAATGAACCGACCTGAGGGAATGGTGCCACAGAAGAACAAAGAGAAATAAGACTCAGAAATAAAGGAGGAATCAGGGCTGATGCCATTCACAGGCAATAGCCCAGATCCTAATCCTTGCATGCCTTTATTGTTAACTTCTGCTTCCTTATTCCTGCTCTAGCTATTTCTGTTCTTTACAATCTCAGATTGGGGGGGGTGGGTAGATATAAAATGCACAATCCTGAATTTCAAACCTTCAGCCCTTTCATGACTCTGTTTAGCCCTTTGGCTAGTGACATCCTTTCTCAGTAACTCCCTCAAGGCTCTGGTTACAGGAACAGTCAGTAATGGTTTTCCATCAGTCACATCATACTTCAACATCTTGTTTGGAGATGTCGTTCCATGTTGTACTTTTTACCGCTCCTTGCCCTTTGCCTGGGAAGTGATGAGAGAGTCATTCTTACTTTCAAAGAAGCCTGTTAATTATAGTGCAGGCCTATGCATAGCATATTCCCTACAACCAAAATTCCTCATGCGTCTGTGTTTCTAATCCAGTCTTCAGCCACCTAATAGTCATTCTCAGGACAAGCACTTTTTAATCATCTTTTTGGTGCTTACTCATTTATTTGCCATTTCATAAATTGGATTTCCAAGCATAAGCTTGTACATAACCTCCAGCAAATGATGCCTAGCTCTAAATAGGATGCTAACCACACTTAGCACATCCCACAGGAAAAAAAAAAATCTACCCTGATAAGTAGTCTCTGAGCCCTCCATCCAAAACGATGACATGAAACCAATAGTCATCTGGCGAGAAATGACACTTCAGTCTTCGTGAGTCTCATCTGTCTTAAGGAGGAACACCTTTCCTATGCCAACATCCATGAAGAGAAACTATACTAAAGCCTGTGTCTCTGAGCACAAAAATGACAAGTAAGAAAGGTGATTTAGTCAATTCAAGTCTAAATTCTGCCAATAGGAAGAAATTTCTTGTGGACCAGAGTATGGTAAATCTACTTCATTTTTATTCTCTCTCTCCTTCCACACACCCCCAACCCTGAGAATTTTTTTCATAATAAAACCAAAGGAAAATATTGCAAATGCAAACAGTAATGCTCTCTTAAAGAAAGCTCCTTTAAAAACACAGTACAAAATACAACTATTTACATATATATAAAGCACATATTCTCAATAATCTGTAACATGCATAATTATAGTTTAATTATGCACCTTATATAAATGTATTCTTCAGTAACAGAATATTTATCTTTCTCTATTTAACCATGATATAACTATTCACATAATTTATACAGTATGGATTCTAAACAGTGTGTAGCTTGAATAATTGTACTAAGTACTAAGCATGTACTTCACATAAATATTTTCCACTGGAAAACACCTTTCCCATATAAAAGTGAGTGTAATGCCCTTTCTCATAAAATTATACATAAATTGTTTGTTTTTAGGAGAGAGTACCTTTGTTGCAGGAAAGGGGACCCCTTCCAGGGCCCAAAGCTGGGCTCTTGTCTAAGACTCAGAAATGAATTGTCTGAGGAGACACATGTGCTGACAAAGCAAGAGATTTTATTGGGAAAGAGCGGCCGGTGGGAGAGCAGTAGGGGAAGGGAACCCAGGAGAGCTGCTCTGCCATGTGGCTCACAATCTCCAGTTTTATGGTGATGGGATTAGTTTCTGGGTGGTCTTTGGCCAATCATTCTAGTTCAGAGTCTTTCCTGGTGGGGCACACATCGCTCAGTCAAGATGGATGCTAGCGAGAGGGATTCCGGAAAGTGGATGGACACGCAGTGTCTCATTTAGACCTTTCCCGAACTCTTCCAGTTGGTGGTGGCTTGTTAGTTCCGTATTCCTTATCAGGATCTCCTGTCATAAAACAGCTCATGCAAATGGTTAGTATGCTGACTGGACAGCGTGGGCAGTTTCAATCAATGTGCTCTCCCTAACAGCTGTGGAACTGATTCTAATCAGAAATCAGTTCATACATTATGTCTATTGTGCTTGGTGTCTCAGTCTACCAATTTCGCTCTAATATCTGACTTGTTGGAATATCTTAGAAACTGGTCATCTCACTCCCAATTTACGTGCTATTAATTGGTAATTATGTCTCATTGCAAGAAATAAAATCAAGATCTCAAGTTTGATGCCTCTTTGGATATTCTTACTGTTTGGGTTCACAAGTTTAATTCACCAATTTATGGCTCCATTGATAATAAAGTTGACAGGGAAACTATTTTCTTTTCTGTTTTAGACAAAGAAATGAAGCATTTCATATACTTTTACTTGAAAAATATCTATGTATGGTGTTGAATGTGTTCAGAATCCTGACAGTAGTAGTGGATATAAAAACCTACACTTAATAAAATTGCATAGAACACAATAAACACACACACACAGATACATAGAAAAGTGACTACAAGTAAAACAGAGCATATTTGAATAGATTAGAATATTGTATCACTATCAATACTTTGGTTTTGATATTACACTAAAGGATTGAAGTGTGACCCATGCAGGGAAACAGAAAAATGTATAATGGATCTCCTTGTACTAGTCTTAAAACTGCATGAAAATCTATTATAGTGGGAAGATGTGTATAAGAGACAGGTGTTGAATGTGTTCAGAATCCTGACAGTAGTAGTGGATATAAAAACCTACACTTAATAAAATTGCATAGAACACAATAAACACACACACACAGATACATAGAAAAGTGACTACAAGTAAAACAGAGCATATTTGAATAGATTAGAATATTGTATCACTATCAATACTTTGGTTTTGATATTACACTAAAGGATTGAAGTGTGACCCATGCAGGGAAACAGAAAAATGTATAATGGATCTCCTTGTACTAGTCTTAAAACTGCATGAAAATCTAAAATTATTCCAATAAAAGTTTCAATTTAAAAAAAAACACAACTTTATATTACTCTTAAAATTTCTTCCTGTTGAATGTAACTACAAATAATTTTTGACATTACATACATCTGCATTCTCTGTCATTTTGAAGTCCATCTCAAGGCATTTTATTAAGTGTATTTAGTTTGCAGTGAGACTCTAGGCAAATGAATATCATAAAATATTTAAATTTAATATCCGATTATTTAAAATAAAATGCAACTATTATTTATTATATTTGGGGAGAAAAATATATAGCATTTAGCTTTGAAGGAATTTACTACGTTGCTATTTGGGCTTGTTTTGGGGAAAGAAATATGGACATTTTATTTCTTATATTTTAATCTCATTTCTCTTGCTTTTTCTCCCTTTTCTTTACTTCCCAACGTCTATACCGCCATTATAACCCATTCTCCACAGCACATCTAAAGCAGTCTTTTCTTTCTTTCTTTCTTTCTTTCTTTTTAAATGCAAACTCCTCTACTCCTACTCCATGCCAAATTTATCAGCAAGTGTTATGGCAAGAAGCAGATTTGCCGTGAAGCTAAGTCCGTTTAAGCTTCAGGGTCTCTCAAATGCGTGGATTTCTTCCACAGCCTCATACTTATTTTAATGTCTGTAATTTTCTCTTCTATTCTTAAAAAGAGAAAAATATGATTATACTTCAAATCTCATGAAGCTGCAAGTCAATATTGTCTGTCATTTTAGTTTCTAGGCTATTTCTCCCACTTTTTTTTTGTTTGTTTGTTTTTCATTTATTTATTTATTTTTACTTTACAATACTGTATTGTTTTTGCCATACATCAACATGAATCTGCCACGGGTGTGCATAAGTTCCCACTCCTGAACCCCCCGCCTACATACCTCCGCATACCATCCCTCTGGGTTATCCCTATATTGCTTGTGGTTACCCTCCCAGTCTCTCATTTTTTTATTTTTTGGCCTGGATTACACTATTGACCAAATTATCTTATGTTTCCATGTCAAATAGGCTGAACCTCCCTCAGATTTCTAGTTTTAAACCTGTGGTTTTATTTGCACTCACAGTCATTTCCTATTTCCCTTCCTTAAAATCGGAGAAGCCCTTTTCTCTCTAAAGGTAATGATTTGAACCTTCTCTCTTTCTCCTCTTAGTCAGTTTGCTCAATAATTATCTATGTGTTCAAATTTTCCTTCAATTAAAAATTTTTATGTATATTTAAACTCATTCTGGTTTGTTTCTTCTGAAACACTGCAGCAGCAATACAACTATTAAGGGCAAACAAAAAGTTCTTGGAATTCCTGTCCTTCATACATGAAGAATGCAGTTACTGTTCATGTCATAGACTTTTCAAACTAAACTATGAACATATTTCTCAGTTCTAACTTCTCTCATTAATTCTCTGAAATTCACCCCCAAGATTATTAATACTCTCATGTTAAATGCAATGATTTTCCATCAACCTTAGTTTGCATTTACCCTTTGTCACGACTGATTTCTCCTCAAATTGTCTTCATTTGGCTTCTGTGACTTGGCATCGTCCTAGTTTCCTTACTGGCTTGAGCATTCCTTTGGGTTCCTGTTTCATTGTTCATCACTGAAATGTCCCCATACTCATATTTTTAACAGACGTTATTTTTAGAGCAGTTTTAAGTTTACAAAAATACCGAGAGGCAGATACAGAGATTTCTCATATACTTTCTCCCTACGTAGCCTGAGCCTCCTCTATCATCAACATCCTCCATGAGAGTGCCACATTAGTAACAATTAATGAACTTAACATGGACACATCATTATCAAATGTCCCTAGATTACATTAGAGTTCTCTCTTGGTCTTGTACATTCTATGAATGTGGCCATATTTATAATGACACATACGCACCATCATAGCTTTATACTTAATACTTTCAATGGCCTAAAAAATCCTCCGTGCTCTGCCTACTCATCCCATCTTCTCCCTAACCTCTGGAAACCACTGATCTTTTTACCATTTTTATAGTTCTTTACTTTTCACAGAAGGTCATATAGTGGGAATCATGCAGTATATAGTCTTTTCAGATTGGTTTCTTTCACTTAGTAAAGTAGAGTTACAGATTTTCCATGTCTTTTTATGGCTTGACAACTCATTTATTTTTAGTGTTTCAAAATATTCTATTGTCTAGATATATCACAATGTATTCATTCACCTACTGAAGTGCATCTTGGTTGCTTACAAGTTTTGCAAATTATGAGCAAAGCTGGTATAAACATTTGTGTGCAGGTTTTGTGTGAATATGTTTTCAAATCCTTGGATTAAATACCAGAGAACATGACTGGGATCATATGGTAAGTGTATGTTTACTTTTGTAAGAAACCACATAACAGTCTTTCAGTGTCAATGAATGAGAGTTCTTGTTGTTCCTTGTCCTTGTTGGCATTTGGCATTCCCAGTGTTCTAGGTTTTGGCCATTTTAATAGATATGTAGTCATATCTTAATATTTTAATTTGTATTTCTCTGATGACATACGATAGGATATTTTTATAGCTTATTTGCCTTCTGTATATTCTTTTTTTTTTTGTAAAGAATGTCTTAAGGTCTTTTATCCATTTTTAATGAGGTTGTGCTCTTATTGTTGACTTTTAAGAGTCCTCCGTATAGTTTAGAAAAGAGTGCCTTATCAGATATATCTTTTGCAAATATTTTCTCCTCTTTGTGGCTTGTCTTCTCATTTTTTTATGCAGAGCATAAGTTTTTCATTTTAGTGAAGTCCAACTTACTAGTCCTTTCTTTTGTGGATCTTATATCTAAAAAGTAATTACCAAACTCAAGGTCATCTAGGTTCTTTCATATGTTATCTTCTAGAAGTTTTATAGTTTGTGGTTTACATTTAGGTCAGTGATACTTAGGGGATAAATGTTTTTGGAAGTGTATAAGGTTTGTGCCTTGATTCTTTCTTTCTTCCTGTGTGTGTGTGTGTGTGTGTGTGTGTGTGTGTGTGGATGTGTAGTCGCTCATGTACAATTTGTTAAAAAAAAAAAAACCATCTTTGCTCCTCTGCTTTTGATCCTTTATCAAAGATCAGCTAACTATGTTGGTCTAATTCTGGGCTCTCTATTTTGTCCCACTGTTCTTTCAACAATACCACACTGTCTTGCTTACTTGATTACATTCACCATCATGATATCAAAGAGCAACTACATGCTTATTCATTTATTCAGCTAGTGTATGTTGAACACCTACTTCGTGAGAGTTACTGTTTTGTACTTGGAATACAATTTGTAAAATAAAAGTGATATACTCATTGTGGTTGTGCAGTTGCTAAGTCATATCCAACTCTTTTTGACTGCATGGGGTGTAGCACACCAAGCTTCCCTGTATTCCACTAACTCCCAGATTTTGCTCAAGTTCAAGTCCATTGAGTCAGTGATGCTGTCTAAGCATCGCATCCTCTGCTGCCCTTTTCTCCTTTTGCCCATGGTCTTTCCCAACACTAGGGTCTTTTCCAGTGAATCAGCTCTTTGCATCAGATGGCCAAAGTATTGGAGTTTCAGCTTCAGCATCAGTCCTTCCAATGAATATTCAGGACTGATTTCCTTTAAGGTGGACTGGTTGTATCTCCTTGCAGTCCAAAGGACTCTCAAGAGTCTTCTTCAGAGCATTCAAAAACTTCAGTTCTTCAGTGCTCAGCACTTTCGATGGTCCAACTCATTAACCTTAATCAAATAAATATATGAGTAAACTGCTAAGTGCAATCTGTGATCATTGTTATATAGAAAAATTACACTAGACTCAGTGAATAGATATGAAAGTTAGAATTGATATGTGAAAGGGTTTCACTGGGAACATATATTTGATATTAATTCACAAGCAAAAGTAGGAATTTACTTATTAAAAGGAAGACAGAATATTTCAGGTAGTGGTGGCAGCAGAATAAAGGCCCTGAACTGATATACAGGGTTTTACAATTTTGGCCATCTCTCATGAATTGCAGACTCTTTTGTAATAGCCCTTTAATTTACTTATGGACAGTTATCGCTTCTCCTCTGTAAGGGGCTAGCAGTGTTGTTGATCAAGTTTCCTGCCTTTCACTTGCCAGGGAATATATACATAATCCAAATTAGGCCAGTCTGATTTTCTCTTCTTGAAACATAAATTTTGAACAGAATTTTTAAAATATGAAAGTGAAATGTAAGCTCATTCATTTTTGTATGGATACTGATATGGAACTGTTGAATTGATTATGCTATGTAGATTCCAGACAACCATATTTTTCTGTTTTATTCTGTACCTGTTTCTCTGCCCTTCCTGTTAGTTCTATGAATGCTCCCATGTAATTCCTGATAATTTCTTTTGCTGCTGAAGGTAGCTCAATTCAGTTTCAAATTTTTACATTGAAAGATACCTATCTATCTATTTACTGCCCATGTATTCATGCTAAGTCGGGTTGGACTCTTTGCAACCTCATGGACTGTAGCCCACCAAGCTCCTCTGTCCGTGGAATTTTAGGGGCAAGATTAGTGGAGCGAGTTGCTATTTCCTACTCCAAGGGATCTTCCAGACCCAGAAGTTCTAGTGATAATTATATTTAAAAAGGACTATTGAAGTTTTGAATGAAAAATTGGTCTTTGTTGGTGAAATGAAAAAAAGAAAAAGTGAATCAAAATAAAATAGGGTCACAGGAAAGAATAGATATTACCTATTTTCAGTGCAGTTTAAGAATTAAGTATTTATCCTATGATCACAGGTAAGGCATTATTATAAAATTTCATGAGTATTTAGATGGCAAACCTGTCAGATCAGTTTTTCATGGTAGCACAGAGGAGAAGCAAATGTATACGAGGACCCTTGAGGGTTTGGGGGGTTCCAAAATCACTGCAGATGGTGATTGCAGCCATGAAATTAAAAGACGCTTACTCCTTGGAAGAAAAGTTATGACCAACCTAGATAGCATATTCAAAAGCAGAGACATGACTTTGCTGACTAAGGTCCGACTAGTCAAGGCTATGGTTTTTCCACTAGTCATGTATGGATGTGAGAGTTGAACTGTGAAGAAAGCTGAGGGGTGAAGAATTGATGCTTTTGAACTGTGGTGTTGGAGAAGAC
>SJYC01033263.1:0-11187 GCA_006408675.1 Madoqua kirkii | reverse complement strand
TCATCTCCTTTCTTATCCTTGATTTTTTTTGGAGAATGAAGTGAAGTATTTTCTTTTAGATGGTAAAGATGAAAAGAGATAAGAATATTCTGTTACCATTGGAATTCTGGCCCTAGCAGTTGTGAAAACTACTTTATAATAATGTCTTATCATTTGATCTAAAATATGCATATTTTTTTTCTTTCTTAAATATATACCTATCTCAATCTAAAGAAAGTAGAAACACACAAAAGCAAATCTGTCTTTCAATTATACTATTAATAGAATATTAGGGAACTATACCAATTTAATGCTCAAAACTGTTCATTTCCTTGAATTATACTTTGGTGTTTTTTCAATAGCCTGTACTGAAGGTAATGTGTTTTCATATTTTCCCTTTATAAATATGGTGGAAGATTTGGCAGGTAGAAAATCAGGCAGGGCATAGTGGGACTCAACAGCATCATGGATCAACAGGTATAATTGACATCTGTAGAGTACAACAGCACAATACACATATGTCTCAAGCTCACATAGCATTCACCAAGATATACCACATTTTAGGGCATAAAAAATGTCTTAAAAAACTAAAAAAAAAGAAAAAGAAAAAGAAATACAAAGTCTGCTCTCACATGTTCTCATAGTGAGAATACTTCCTAACTCATGTGAGGCCAATGTTAGCCAAATATCAGAAACAAAGATATTACAAGAAAACTAAAGACTAAGTTCTTTCTTGAACATGCATGAAAAATTCTCAAAAATTATTAGCAAACTGAATCTAACAACATATAAAAAGAATTATACACCATGATCTTGTGGGTTTTGGGGTTTTATCCCAGGATTGCAAGGTTACTTCAACATTCCAAAAACGATTAATGTAATCCCTCATATCAATAAAATAAAAAAGAAAATCACACAGTCGTATCAATAGATGCAGAAAATCACTGGGCATAATCCAACCCCCATTCATGATGAAAACTCTCACTAAACTAGGAATAAAGGGAAGCTTCCTCAATTCAATAAAGAGTTTGTAGCAAGATGACTCAGATGGTAAAGAATCCACCTATAGTGCCAGAGACTTGGGTTCGATCCCTTGGTTGAGGAGATGCCCTAGAGAAGGGAATGGCAACCTACTCCAATATCCTTGCCTAGACATATCCCATGAACAGAGGAGCCTGGTGGACTACATGGGGTCACAAAGAGTTGGACATTACTCAGCAACTAACACTTTCACACTAAGATGAGGAGAATATATTTTCTTGCTACTTTTTTTCAACACTGTGCTGCAAATTCTAGCTAACACAGTAAGAAACAAGTAAAGGAAATAAAATGCATACATATTGGGGAGAAAGAAACAAAACTGCCCTTGTTTGAAGATAAGATCATCAGAAAATCAGATCATGCAGAAAATCCAAAAGAACTGACCAAAAAACAAAACAAAACAAAACAAAACCTCCTGGAATTAATAAGCCATTCCACCAAGATTATATGGTACAAGGTCAGCAAGCAAAAGTCAATTGCTTTTCTATATATCAGTAATGAACAAGTGAAATTAACAACACAATACCATTTACATTAACACTCCCCAAAATGAATACTTCAGTATAAATCTGATCTGATGCTTGGTGTGTCTCTTCAAATTGTGGCATTTATTTATTGTGCTATTTTGGTATGCTTTGTAATTTTTCTTGATCAGCTGACATGAACTGGTAGGTAAAAACAGCTGTTCCAAATAGGCCTTTCCTAAGGTGGTAGTAAGATACGGAGGGAGGGGAAGCAGTCTGTAGTCCCATAATTAAATCTCACCTTTTACTTAAGCCTCAGCCTCTGCACTGTAAATATCATGAAGATTTTCAATTTTTCCCTCTTCCTTTTTAGATGGGATAGGATGGCTAGAGCAGGCTGGAGATGGGTATTCCCTTTCCCCAGATCAGTTATCTTGTGTTCTTATTGGTGGTTTAGTCACTAAGTCATGTCAGATTTTTTGTGACCCCATAGATGGTAGCCCTTGAGGTTCCTCTGTCCAGGGGATTTCCCAGGCAAGAATGCTGGAGTGGGTTGCCATTCCCCCGCTACAGGGGAATCTTCCTGACCAAGGGATTAAACCCTCGTCTCTCTCTCTCTCTCTCTCTTTTTTTTTTTTTTGAATTTTTAAAACTTTATTGAGGACTCATTTAAATAAAACAAACCACACATAATTAAAAACTGTGAAATTTGATTCATTTTGGCATATGTATGCAACTATGAAAATATGCCACAATCAAATTAATAAACATTTCAGTCATGCTGAAGAAATCACCCATGCACCATTCCATCCTTCCCTCCACCTCCATTCCCAGGCAACTCTCACCTATTTACTGTCATGATAGATTGGTTTGCATTTCTAGAATTTTTTTTTTTTGCATTTTCTAGAATATAAATGGAATTCATACAGTGTGTACTCTTTGATGTCTAGCTTATTTCAATTACCACATTTATTTTATTTTATTTTATTTTATTTTATTTTATTTTTACTTTATTCTACAGTACAATACTGTGTTGGTTTTGCCATACATTGACATAAACCCTCATCTCTTGCTTGGCAGGCAGATTCTTTACCACTGAGCCACCTTGGAAGCCCAGGATTTGGTTCATTAATTTCCCTGGAGGAAATTCCTTGTTAAGAACAGAATGCTTTGGCATATTTTAAAATGGTTCCTTTCCACTCCACTGCTGGAAGACTGAGGGAATTTCACTCTGATATCTACTGTGGAGTCAGTGGAAGCAGTACTAGGCAAATCTCACAAAATTGTAGGGGCTCCCTCTATTAACTGGGTACCCCAGAGTTTTGACTGAGGTGTCTATGCTGAATCTCCACCAATTACAGTTCAGGTTTTCCTAACTCGGTGTGGATTCCCGTGATCGTTTCGATGCAGGTAAGTCATGGCTTTTCTGTATTTGCCGGTCTGTCTTACCAGTGTTGGTGAAAGCAATTTGCCTTCTGTTCAAATCTTTCTTGTGGATCCAAGAATTATTGATATTTCAGTTTGTTCAGCTTTTTACTTGTTAGGAGAGAGTGGCAACTTTCAAGCTTCTTACATGTGGAAACAAAAAAAAAAGGGGGGGGGCGTTTAATTTCTCCTTTACATGTTAATAATGTATAACTTAGGAAAAGAGAATTTGGGTAGAGTGCGTGTTGAAAAGTAACAAGGGCAGTAGACATTATTCAGTGAGCACTGTTTTAAAGCAGGCACTGTGGTAAGTGCTTTCCCTGGAGTTTCCTATTAATAGAAACAGTAATAACACCTGCTCTGAGAGTTAATGCATTTGAGGTTAAAGTATACAAACTTTTTAATACAATTTTGCAGTATTGTAATATGAAGTCATAAAATCAAAATTTAACTTCATTAATAAGAGAGCAACCATCTTACAGAGAGTTACACATAGTTTTCCTCAAAGTGTCAAACTTGTTACAGGTTATTTCATTTAAAGTAGATTGTTCAACATTGAAACCTTGATAACTAGCTCATGGCGATGCATTTCTCATTCTATGCTCTTGTTAAAATATTTTCCTAGCAAGATAAATGTGTCACTTAGAAGAAAAATATCAGAATCAATCTTTGCCCTCAAACCTAATACACCTCTCCTTAAAGTAGAATGTAATTGGAAAATACCACTGTAAAAAAATAAACAAGAACAATATCTCCTAGAACACTTGCTTCTGACCACATTTTTAAAATGCCTCTTAACAACATTTATATATATTATAAGCTTTGATAATATGCCATAGTGTTTCTTAATGAAAGTGATTTTTCAATTTCAGTGTCATATTGAAAATCATATATTTAACTCATATCACATTCATTTTGTTGATAAAAAATATCTCTGTACATAAAAGTTGGCAAATCTGGGGGGAAGAGAATTCATAGAATCATTTTGATACTTTTTTTCTTTATGCATTAATGTTTAAATACATTATAGAGCTTACATACATGATTCCAATACTTTGCAATAATATAAAGTGTTCAGTGTACTTTATTGGGTAATATATACCCGTGGGGACAATTTTCTGAGCCCTAAAATGATATACTTTGTAGGTATCTAAAGGCAAATGTTTGTCTTTCATTCTTTTTATATAATAAAAGATGTTTAAAATAACCAACACTTAAATTTAACATTATTTTCTATCTATAAATATTTATCTTGTTCTTGCCATATTGCCCAATATCACCACCTACCCAACAAACAAGAACACTGCTCAAAATGTTGGGAAAAAACACAAAGGATTGAAAATATGATGATGATAGACATAAACAGCCAACAACTTATCTTCAAACCCCCCAAATAGCCAGCAATGTTCAAAATAGATAGAGTGATGTGACTAACCTTCTTTTCAACTATTCCCCATATATATATATGGGTATAGTTATATATATATATATATATATATATATATATAGTATAGTTGCTTTTCAATATTGTGTTAATTTCTGCTGAATCACAGTGAGTCAGCTGTATGTATACATATATCCCTCCATCCTGGACCTCCCTCCCACCGTCCTCCCCACCTCCCCATCCCAGCAATCTAGGTTACCACAGAGCACTGAGCAGAGCTCCCTGTGCTGTACAGCAGGTTGCTACTAGCTGTCTACTTTAAATATCAGTTCAGTTCAGTTCAGCCCCTCAGTCATGTCCGACTCTTTCCAGTTCCATGGACTACAGCATGCCAGGCTTCCCTCCTTGTCCATCACCAACTCCTATAGTTTGCCAAGACTCAAGTCCATCGTGTCAGTGATACCATCCAACGATCTCATCCTCTGTCATCTCCTACTCTTCATGCCCTCAGTCTTTCCCAGCATCAAGATTTTTTTTCCAGTGAATCACTTCTTTGCATCAGGTGGCCAAAGTGTTGGAACTTCAGCTTCAGCATCAGTCCTTCCAATGAATATTCAGGACTGATTTCCTTTAGGATTAACTGGTTTGATCTCCTTGCTATCCCAAGGGCTCTCAAGATTCTTCTTGAACACCACAGTTTCAAAAGCATCAATTCTTTGGTGCTCAGCTTTCTTTATGATCCACATCTCACATCCATACATAACTACTGGGAAAACCATAGCTTTGACTATATGGACTTTTGTCTGCAAAATAAGATCTCTGCTTTTTAATAAAGCATGGTATATATGTCAATCCCAGTCTCTCGGTTCCTCCCAGTACCCTTTCTCCTCACTCTACGTCCATACATCTGTTCTCTATGTCTGTGTCTCTATTGCTGCCCTGCAAAAGGATCATCTGTATCATTTTTGTAAATTCCCCATATATGCATTAATGTATTTGTGGTTCTTTTTCTGACTTACTTCACTCTGTGTAACAGTCTCTAAGTCCATCCACATCTCTGCAAGTAACCCAATTTTGTTCCTTTTAATGGCTTAGTAATATTCTGTGGTTTACATGTACCACATCTTTATCCATTCATCTGTCAATGGACCTTTTGGTTTCTTCCAAGTCCTGGCTAGTGTAATACAGTGCTGGAACACTGGGGTGCAGGTGTCTTTTTGAAATATGGTTTTCTCAGGGTATATAACCAGTAGTGGAATTGCTGAGTCATATGATAGTTCTATTTCTAGTTTTTTAAGGCACCTACATACTGTTCCCCATAGTGGCTGTATCAATTCATATTCCCACACCTTCTCCAGCATTTACTGTTTGTAGATTTTTTGATGATGGCCATTTTGACAAGTGGAAGATGATACCTCATTGAAGTTCTAATTTGCATTTCACTAATAATTGGTGATGTTAAGCATCTTTTCACATGCCTCTTAGCTATCTGATGTTTTTCTTGAAGAAATGTCTGTTTAGATTTTCCTCCCATTTTTTGATTGGGTTGTTTATCTATTTCTTTTGTTATTGAACTGTTTGTATATTTTAGAGATGAATCCCTTGTCAATTGCCTCATTTGAAAATAGTTTCTTTCATTCTGAAGGTTGTCTTTTCATCTTGTTTATGGTTTACTTTGCTGTATGAAAAGTTTTAAGTTCCATTTGTTTATTTTTGTTTTTATTTTCATTACTCTAGGAGGTGAGTCAAAAAAGATCTTACTGTGATTCATGTAAATAATGTTCTTCCTATGTTTTCTTCTAAGAGTTTTATAGTGGCCAGTTGTACATTTATTTAATCCTTTTTGAGTTTCTCAGTGTGTGTATGTGTGGTGTTAGTGAGTATTCTAATTTCTTTCTTTTGAATGTAGCTTAATAAAACAAACAAATGGCTACTTTATGTGCTTTGAAGATGACTCAGTAGTGGCTCACATGCAGAGCAGATGTCTATCACTAGGACACAGGTCTATACCCTGATTTCTTATTTGCTTGCAGTCCTCAAGTATTTAAGGAAATAAGTATCTTAGAATTAAATTTTTACATCACACAGAGATGCATGCAATTTTTATTATCTCATATTTCAGCATTGTCAGCTATTTTGCTAAAATAATTAGAAAAAATATATTGTTGAAATAAGTAGACATTAAAAAAAATCACTTCTACAGTGTGAGTGTTCACTTGCACAGCCATATGCATTTATTTCCATTTTTTGTCCAGCTCTGTGCATGTTATGATTTTCTAGGTCAAAAATCTTTTCAAAATGTAACTTTCAAAACATGCAAATCACCTTTTTGTGCCTGGGAGCTAGATGCTGATCTTCTAGCTTTGTATCTTTTTCATTCCTCACCCTAATCACAATCAAATTCTTCACTTGGTTCCATGATTGGCTTGAGGACGATTTGGATTGAAATCAGATGAGCAACACAGATGGTATCTAATATTGCATCTCAGTTTTTGGCTTTACTCTGTAATCTCCTTAACTCAGTGGTAGAGAAGGGGAAGGCTGCTGACAAATGACACTATTATGACCATCACAGCCAAGCTAGACTGGCACCATTAGAGTGCTCAACAATCTGTTTTATATCTCTATGTTTCTAAGCCCATATTCTTAAACAAAGGTGTTGTTTCCTCATGTAACATAATACCTGGGACTGGGGACACTTTTTCCTCTTGAAATGGCTTATTAAGCATAATGATTTTTAAGGAAGTTTATATTGAAAGAAAGGCTGTATCCTTTGGAGATTAACTCTATGTTGAGTAATATATTAACTTCTACTAACTTGTCTCATTTTCTCATTTAACTCTATAATATAAATTTATTTGACATATTTTGAAGAGTAAAACTGTTATAAACTCATGAAAGCTAAGGGTGGGCATATAATATCAATAGTTGACCATTGATTTTAAATAAATATGCAGTATGATTTAAGTGAAAGTGTTAGTCATTCAGTCATGTCCACTCTTGTGACCCCAAGGACTGTAGCCTGCCAGGTTCCTCTGTCCTTGGAATCCTCCAGGCAAGAAACAGGAGTGGGTTGCCATTTCCTTCTCCAGGGGATCTTCCAGACCAAGGGACTGAACTCAGGTCTCCCATATTGCAGGCAGATTCTTTATCATCTGAGCCACCAAGGAATTCCTATGATTTAATATGGATATTATTTTGAGAAAAGGATATGCATTCCAAAAGTTGTGTCCAATTCTTTGCAACTCTGACAGTTGCCTGCCAGGATCCTCAGCCCATAGGATTCTCCAGGCAAAAATATTGGAGTGGTCTACCAGTTCTACCTCCAGGGATTCTTCTAGACTCAGGGGTGGAGTCTGCATCTCTTTTGAAATGCATTTCTTTTAAGTAAATTATAATTAGAGTCTCTTTTCTGATTATGAGATTTATGTATATGCCTTGAAGAATATGTTTTTAAATAAAAAATACAGAAAAAGTGCAAATCAATCATATTTCAATCAAACTAGTGTTAATTTAATGATATAGTTCCTTTTATAGTTTATGCCTATTTCTCAATATGTATAACATATAATGTACATGGTTTAGGAATGTGTTCTCCAATTTTATTTGTAAGATAAGTTAGAAAATGAGAAAATTTGGTTGTGAAAATGTAGCAGTTTCTGCATAATATAATAACAGTTGCAACCTGAGTTATGAGGGCATGCATATAAAAGAGTAACGTCAACAGATGTGTTTATCATTTACTAAGAAATTTTTCATATTCATAACATCTGATTTTTTTAACGTTTATTTTTAGCTCTGCTGGGTCTTTGTTGCAGCTCAGGCTTTTCTCTGGTTGTGATGCAGCTTCTAATTGTGGTGGCTTCTCTTGTTGCAGAGCATGGGCTCCAGGGCACGTGAGCTGCAGGAGTTGTGGCATGCAGGCATAGTAGTTGTGACTCCGGGCTCCAGAGCACAGGCTCAGTACTTGCAGTGCACAGGTTAGCTTCTCTGTGGCATGTGGGATCTTCCCAGGTCAGGGATGGAACCCATGTTTCCTGCATTGGCAGGTGGATTCTTTACCGCTGAGCCACCAGGGAAGCCCTTCATCTCATCTGGTTTTGATAACAACTTTCTGAAATAAGCATCTTATTTTTCACTTTTAATTTGAGAAGACTCTTCAGAAAAGATAAAGGAATTTATCCAACTTGATGTAGCCTGGAAATAATGAAGTCAGAACATAATGCTTGACTTTCCAAATTTAAATACTGAATTCTATCTCTACACTTTGGTGTAGAAAAAATAAATAAACTTTGTGAATTTTGAAGAATACATCAGCAAAATGAACTAATTGGTAATATTTTAGGGAGTGCATTAAGGAAAAAAATAATGTGTCTAATTTTGTGTCTGGAAACTCTACAGTTGGTTGGGGTGACTGAAGATTGTAGGTACAATCCAGATTTGATTACCTTCTATTTCACTGAAGAGATCCTCCAAACTTTAAGCTAGATTATTATAATTGTTTATAATAAATTTTGTTTTAGAAAATGAACAATCAACATGCTGCTTTAATTAGCCATCTTTCAGAATGAAAATGATGAAAGTCCAATGACCCAGTTTGCCACAAATTAACCATGTGTGTGTGCTAAATCACTTCAGTTGTGTCCAATTCTTTGCAACTCTGACAGAAGCCTGCCAGGATCCTCAGCCCACAGGATTCTCCAGGCAAAACTATTGGAGTTCCACCTCTAGGGATTCTTCTAGACTCAGGGATGGAGTCTGTGTCTCTTACATCTCTCGCTTAGGCAGGCAGGTTCTTTACGACTAGCGCCACCTGAGAAGCCCACACAATTTTTAGTCTGCTTAAATGCTGAATTTAATGTTTTCTGTTGGATATAGAAAATTATATAAAAACCTGATAATATGTGATACCTCTGTTACAATATATCTTGAAGCTAAAGTTTGATTTCTCTCTTCATGAACATGTTAATGTTATTTTATAGAAATATTTTAAAGCAAATTTTCAGTGGCACATGAAGTGAAACTTTATTCTTACATAGAAGCTGATGGTGTTGGAATATTTGTACTTTTTAATAGGGTTTCCATTTATTTATTTCATTGATTCTATTTTCATATAATTACAAAGTAAATTGGAACAATCATTTGTATAATAGATAAAAGTCTCGTTTATCTATGCAGTGTATACATCTTATTTTAAAAAGTAAAATTATAGGATTATATTATAATAAGTAAAACTATCAACAACTAAAATACTATTATAAGCTTATTCTTAAAGGTTTGTCTTCATGAAGCCCTAGGAAGGAATAGGACATAGTTTTTACTAAAAATACTTCAGAGATATTCCCAGCAGATGATTCTGAGGATATAGACATAAATAAGATGCTCAACATCATACTTAACATCAAAACATGTAGAACTTCCCCTGTTTTCCAAAAAGCAGGAGATTCCTATGAAATCTTTTGCAAACCAAAATGGTGTAAAACAAACAATTAACTTTTATTATTAAAGTGAAAATCCTCTTGGATTTCTTTCAATTAGCAAAAACAGGAATTACCATAGGTCTTATAAAAAGCCTAGTGATAAAAAGTGAACTTTTGAAAAGTGGAGGATACCTGTAATTGCAAATTAAAACATCAAGGAAATATGACTACACACTTATTAGAATGGCTAAAATTAATACAACCAGGTGTTGGTGATGTGGAGCAATAGAAATGTTCATTCATTTTTGGTGGTGATGCAAAATGTTACAGCCACTTTGGAAAACTCCCAGTTTCTACAAAACTAAGTATGCTCTTACTTTAAGAGCCAAAAATCATGCTCCTTGATATTTACAAAAAGGAACTGGATGTTCATGCCCACACAAAAAGCTGTATAAGAATGTTTATAGCATGTTTACTTATAATTGCCAAAACTTGACAGCGATAACAATGTCCTTTAATAGATTAGTGCTAAGTCACTTCAGTCATGTTCAACTCTTTGCAACCCTATGGACTGTGGGCTCCTCTGTCCATGGTATTCTCCAGGCCAGAGTACTGGAGTGGGTTGCCATTTCCTCCTCCAGGGGATCTTTCCCACCCAGGGATCAAACCCGCATCTCTTTTGTCTCCTGCATTGGCAGGCAGGTTCTTTACTGCGAGCATCACTTGGGAAGCCCATTTAATAAATGAGTAGATACATAAAATGAAGTATATCCATATAGTGGAATAGTTAGAAATATATAAGCCATGAAGTTACAAAAAGATAGGGAAGAACTTCAAATGCTAAGCAAAAGAAACCAATCTGAAAAGGCTACATATGTAATTCCAACTCTATGATATTCTGGAAAAGGCAAAAGTATGGAGACAGTTTAAAGATCAGTGATTGCTAGGAACACAGTAAAAGGGATGGAGGGGTGAATAAGTGGAGCATGGGAGATTTGAGGACACTGAAGCTATTCTGTATGATGCTCTAACTGTGTATGCATATTACACACTTATCACAACCCATGGAATGTAAAGCAATGAATGAACCCTAATGTAGACTGTGGACTTTAATTAATAATAACTGACATCAGCTGTAACAAATATTTAATTACTGAAAAATGTTATTAATAATATGGGAAAATGTGTGTGGATTTGGCAGTAGGAGAATATATGGATTTTTTGTATTTTCCACCCAATTTTTCTATAAAACTAAGGCTGTTCTAAAATGTGGTTAAATTGTATAATAAGAAAAATTAGGGGAAACATCATTTTAGGTTAGAGTTGGGTCATGAATTCAGTGATCTAGACATTTTAAAAAGTTTTCTCTTTGTACTCCACATCATGTTTCAACAACCATTGATTGCTCATATTTTTCTTTTTTTAAAAAATTAAAATATAGTTGGTTTACAATGTTTCAGGTATACAGTAAAGT
>SJYC01033261.1:0-15531 GCA_006408675.1 Madoqua kirkii | reverse complement strand
GGTTACACGGTGGGCATGGGCATGGCTTAGTTTCATTGAGTTAGACAAGGCTGTGATCCTAGTGTGATTGAATTGGCTAGTTTTCTTTGAGTATGGTTTCAATGTGTCTGCCCTCTGATGCCCTCTTGCAACACCTACCATCTTACTTAGGTTTCTCTTTCTTGGGCATGGGGGTATCTCTTCACGGCTGCTCCAGCAAATCACATCCGCTGCTCCTTACCTTGGAGAAGGGATATCTCCTCACCCTGCTCTTCCTGACCGTCAAGGTGGGATGGCTCCTCTAGGCCCTCCTGCGCCAGTGCAGCCACCACTCCTTGGATGTGGAGTGGTTCCTCCTGGCTGCTGCCCCCGGCCTCGGGCTCAGGGTGGCTCCTCTTGGCTGTCGCCCCTGACCTCAGATGCGAGGTGGCTCATCCCAGCTGCCACCTCTGACCTCTGATGTGGGGTAGCTCCTCTCGGCTGTTCCTACGCCGTTGCAGCCTGGCACACTTGGCTGCTGCCCCGACCTCCAACGTGGGGTAACTCCTCTTGGCCACTGCCCTTCTGGCATGGGGTCCTCCCATCTTTTGCCCCTGACCTCGGACGTGGGGTAGCTCCTCTTGGCCCCACTTAGCACATCGGTTGCAGCTGCCTGCACTTAATGTGCCAGTTGCAGCCAAGTTATTATAAAACATTTACCATGTTCTCTGTGCTTTACATTAAATCTTTCTAATTAGCTATCTCCAAACAGAACATTTGTTTCATTAAATTATTCAAAACATTATTTATATTAATTCAAATAAAATATACCTAATTCTTCAACAGATGCAGAGTGTTCATTTGTTATTTAAAGGGATTATAATAATCCACACCTGGTGTGCTGCAGTCCTTGGGGTTGCACAACGCTGGACACAACTGAGCAACTGACCAACAACCATCAGTTGAAAGGTATATTCATCAGGGGTTTTTATTCAGTTTGGAAGATTTTTTTGCAAAAATATACATCACTGCAGTGTCTTCGTAGTATATATTCAATGCATAGAAAAGTTTTGAACCCAATACCTGTAATATGATTTCTATGAGTGATGGTATTATAGGCAAGCTGTTAATTACTCTATTTAAATTGAAGTATATTTTATTTACAATATTATAGAACTGAAAATGGAACAACAGACTGCTTCCAAATAGAAAAAGGAGTACATCAAGGCTGTATACTGTCACCCTGCTTATTTAACTTATATGCAGAGTACATCATGAGAAACTTTGGGCTGGAAGAAACACTAGCTGGAATCAAGATTGCTGGGAGAAATGTCAATAACCTCAGATATGCAGATGACACCACCCTTATGGCAGAAAGTGAAGAAGAGCAAAAGGGCTTCTTGAGGAAGGTGAAAGAGAAGAGTGAAAAAGTTGGCTTAAAGCTCAACATTCAGAAAACGAAGATCATGGCATCTGGTCCCATCACTTTATGGGAAATAGATGGGGGAACAGTGGAAACAGTGTTAGACTTTTTTGGGGGAGAGGGGGCTCCAAAATCACTGCAGATGGTGACTGCAGCCATGAAATTAGAAGATGCTTACTCCTTGGAAGAAATGATTAACCAAGATAGCATATTCAAAAGCAGAGACATTACTTTGCCAACTAAGGTCTGTCTAGTCAAGGCTATGGTTTTTCCTGTGGTCATGTACGGATGTGAAATTTGGACTGTGAAGAAGGCTGAGCACCAAAGAATTGATGCTTTTGAACTGTGGTGTTGGAGAAGACTCTTGAGAGTCCCTTGGACTGCAAGGAGATCCAACCAGTCCATTCTGAAGGAAATCAACCTCAAGGCTATGGTTTTTCCAGTGGTCATGTACGGATGTGAAATTTGGACTGTGAAGAAGGCTGAGCACCAAAGAATTGATGCTTTTGAACTGTGGTGTTGGAGAAGACTCTTGAGAGTCCCTTGGACTGCAAGGAGATCCAACCAGTCCATTCTGAAGGAAATCAACCCTGAGATTTCTTTGGAAGGAATGATGCTAAAGCTGAAACTTCAGTACTTTGGCCACCTTATGCGAAGAGTCGATTCATTGGAAGACTCTGATGCTGGGAGGGATTGGGGGCAGGAGGAGAAGGGGATGACAGAGGATGAGATGGCTGGATGACATCACTAACTCGATGGACGTGAGTTTGAGTGAACTCTGCGCGATGGTGATGAACAGGGAGGCCTGGCGTGCTGCGATTCATGGGGTCGCAAAGAGTCGGATACGACTGAGCGACTGAATTGAACTGAACTGATTAGTTTCAAGTGTCCAATGTACTGATTTGATATTTTGATAGATTATATATATGAAGTTGTTATAAAATTTTCACTATATTTTCTATGCTACAAATTATATTCTTGCACCTTATTTTATTCCTAGTTGTTTGTAACTATTAATCCCTTTCTCCTATTTTGCCACACCCTTATCTCTCTCCTCTTTCAACTCAGTTCAGTCACTCAGTCCTGTCCAACTCTTTGTAGCCTCATGGACTGCAGCATATCAGCCTTTCTGTCCATCACCAAATCCCAGAGCTTGCTCAAATTTATGTCCATGGAGTCAGTGATGCCATCCAACCATCTCTTCCTCTGTAATCCAGTTCTCCTCCTGCCTTTCGTCTTTCCCAACATCAGGGTCTTTTCCAGTGAATCAGTTCTTTACATCAGGGGCCCAAAGTATTGGATAGTTCAGCTTCAGCATCAGTCCTTCCAATGAATATTCTGGACTGATTTCTTTTAGGATGGATTGGTTGAATTTCCTCGCACTCACGAGGCTCTCAAGAGTCTTCTCCAACACCACAGTTCAAAAGCATTAATTTTTTGGTGCTCAGCATTCTTTACAGTCCAACTCTCACATCCATACATGACTACAGGAAAAAACATAGCTTTAACTAGATGGACTTTTATTGGCAAAGTAATGTCTCTGCTTTTTAATATACTGTCTAGGTTGATCATAGCTTTTCTTCCAAGTAGCAAGCATCTTTCAATTTCATGGCTGCAGTCACCATCTGTAGTGATTTTGTAGCCCCCCAAAATAAAGCTTATCACTATTTCCATTGTTTCTCCATCTATTTGCAGTGAAGTGCTGGGACCGGATGCCATGATCTTAGTTTTCTGAATGTTGAGTTTTAATCCAACATTTTCACTCTCCTTTTTCACTTTCATCAAGAGGCTCTTTAGTTCTTTGCTTTCTGCCATGAGAGTGGTATCATCTGCCTATTTGAGGTTAGTGATATTTCTTCTGGCTATCTTGATTACAGCTTGGGCTTCATGAAGCCTGGCATTTTTGATGGTGTACTATGCATATAGGTTAAATAAGCAGGGTGGCAATATACAGCCTTGAGGTACTCCTTTCCTAGTTTGAAACTAGTCTGTTGTTCCAATGTCTAGTTCTAAGTGTTGCTCCTGGATTTCTCAGGAGGCAGGTAAGGTGGTCTGGTGTTCCCATCTCTTTCAGAATTTTCCACAGTTTATTGTGATCCACACAGTCAAAGACTTTAGTGTAGTCAATAAAGCTGAAGTAGATGTTTTTCTGGGACTCTCTTGCTTTTTCGATGATCCAACAGATGTTGGCAATTTGATCTCTGGTTCCTCTGCCTTTTCTAAATCCAGCTTGAGCATCTGGAAGTTCATGGTACATGTTCTGTTGAAGCCTGGCTTGGAGAATTTTGAGCATCACTTTACTAGCTTGTGAGATGAATGTAATTGTTCAGTAGTTGGAACATTCTTTGGCATTGCCTTTGTTTGGATTGGAATGAAAATTGACCTTTTCCTGTCCTAATGTGTTCTCTGTATGTGTGGGTATGTTTATTTTTTGCATTTTATATTCAACATATAAGTGAAAATATACTGTATTCATCTTTCTCTGACATTTCTCTAAATATAATACTTTACAGATCCATCTGCTTGTTGCAAATGGCAAGACTTTTTCATTTTTCTATGGCTGAGTAATATTCCAGTATGAGAATATCTGTATATAATGTTCATATACCACATATTTATTGATATACCTGATAAAAATTTAGGTTGTTTACATATCTTGGCTATCATAAATCATACACTATAAACCTTAGGGTGCACATATGTATTTTAATTAGTGTTTTTGTTTTCTTTGGGTATATACTCAGGAGTGGTTATGCAGGATCATATGATAGTTTTATTGTTAGTTTTTTTGAGGAAACTACATACTATTTTCACTGTGCCATGCTGATTTATGCTCCCACCAGCAGTATGGCGGTGTTTTCTTTCCTCTACATCCTTGCCACCACTTATCTCTTGTCTTTTTGACAATAGCTATTTTGACAGGTGTGAAATAACCTCTCATTTGTCTTTGTCTGATGATTAGTGGTATTCAACATCTTTTCTATGCTTGTTCGCTATCTTTATGTCTTTCAGGAAAAATACTTATTCAGATCTTATACCCATTTTTTTATATTTTTATAATGAATTGTATGAGTTCTTCATCTATTTTGGATATTTACCCCTTATCAGATATAATACTTGCAGAAATCTCCCATTCAGTAGGTTGCCTTTTTCATCTAGTTGATGGTTTCCCTAATGTGCAAAGGTTTTAAGTTTTATTACACATTACACCTATTTGTTTATTTTTGCTCTTATTTCCCTTGCCTGAAGAAAATGGAAAGAAATATTGCTAAGACATGCAAAAGAGTATACTGCCTATGTTTACTTCTAGGAGTTTTATTGTTTCAGGTCTTTGTTTTGTTTTGTTTTGTTTCAGGTCTTATATTTAAGTTTTTAATCCATTTTAGGTTTATTTTTGTATGTGGCATGAGAAAATATTTTTTCCCATTCTTTTATATGTAGTTTTCTGGCTTTTCCAGACCCAATTTTTGAAGACACTGTCTTTCCCTCATTGTATATTCATGTCTCCTTTGATCTAAATTAATTGACCATATGTTCATGGCCTTATTTCTGGCTTCTATATTCTGTTCCATTGATCTATGTGTCTACTTTTTTGCCAGCACTGTTCTCCTTTTATTACGGAAGATTTGTTGTATAGTCTGAAGTTGGGAGCATGATACCACCCACTTTATTCTTACCCTCAACATTGCTTTGGCTATTCAGGATATTTTGTGTTTCCATACAAACTTGAGTATTTGTTCTAGCACTGTGAAAAAGTTATGAATATTTTGATAGGGATTACATTAAATTTGTAGGTTGCTTGGACATTTTAACAATTCTTTCAATCTATGAGCATGAAATATCTTTCCATTTCTTTGTGTCAGTTTCAATTTTCTTCATCAATGTTTTATAGTTTTCAGAATATAGATCTTTCACCTTCTTGGTTAAATGCATTCCTAGTTTATTCTTTTTGATGAGATCCTTAAGTAGGAGGGTTTTTTTCCCCCCTTTCTCTTTCTGATATTTTATTTATACTATACAGAAAAGCTACAAATTTATCTATATTAATCTTGAATCCTACAACTATACTGAATTACTTTGTTGGTTCTAAAAGTTTTATGGAAGAGTCATTAGTGTTTTCTATATAATATCACATCATCTGCAAATACTAACAGTTTTATTTCTTGCTTTCAATTTGAATGCATTTTCTTTTTTTTGTTTTTCTGATTATAGTGGTTAGGATTTCTAATACTATGTTAAGTAGAAATGGTGAAATTAGGCATTGCTTTATTTTTTTAATCTTAAGAGAAAAACCTTCCAGTTTTTCACCCTTGAGGTATTAGCAGTGGGTTTATCATATGCAGCCTTTGTTATGTTGACATATGTGTCTTTTACATCCACTTTGTTAAGAATTTTTATGAATGGATGTTGAAATTTGTCAAATGCTTTTTCTGCATATATTGAGATGACCATATGCTTTTTATTCATTTTCTTAATGTGATCTATCATGCTGATTGATTTGAGGATATTAAGTCATCCTTGTATCACTCAAATAAACTGTACTCGGTCATCATGCATGATCATTTTAATATATTGTTGGATTTAATTTGATAATATTTTGCATATTTGTTTATTACTGATATTGGCCTGTAATTTTTGTGTGTGGTGTTTTTCAGAGTGAGTTTGGGAGTGTTTCCTGCTCTTCAATGTTTTTAAATAGTTTGAGAAGAATAGGTATCAGCTCTTCTTTAAATGTTTGATAGAATTACCTTGTGGAGCCATCTAGCCCTGGACTTTTGTTTATTGGGAGCTGATTACTGACTCCATGTCGATGCTAGCAATTGGTCTCATCAAATTATCTGTTTCTTCTTGATTCAGTTTTTGAAAATCACATTTCTAGTAATTTATGCATTTCTTCTAGGCTGTCCATTTTGTTGGCATATAACTGTTCAAAGTTTGTTATAACTGTCTATATTTCTATGATATCAGTTTCAATATCTTCCCTTTCAAATCCTATTTATTTGAATTCTCTTTTTTCTTGAGTCTGGCTAAAGGTTTATCAAATTTATCTTTTCAAAGAATCAGCTTTTCAATGAATCAGTTTTGTTAAACTTTTCTGTTATTTTTTGGTATCTATATTATTTATTTCCACTCTGCTCCCTCCCACCCCCACCCCCCGTGCGCTTGTAATTCATTTAGGTAAAAAGTTCGGTTGCTTCTTTGAGCTTTTTCTTATTTCTAGGTAGACCTATAGTGCTATAAACATATCTTAGAACTACATTTGCTATCTGCTATATATTTAGGAAAATTGTTTATATTTTCCATTTTGGCTCAACATATTTTCTGACTTCCTCTGTGATATCCTCTTTGGTCCATTGGTTTATCGGCAGATTGTTTAGTTTCCACATTTGTGTTTTCCCCCCATTTTAATTACTGTATTAGATTTCTAGCTTCATACCATTGTGGTAAGAAAACATGCTTGATACTAGTTCAGTCTTCTTAAATTTACTGACATTTTTCAGTGGCTTAGCATCCTGGAGAAAGTTCCATGTGCACTTGAAAAGTTGAAAAGAGTGCATATTCTGTTGTTTTTAAATGGAATATCCTATAGACATATATTAAGTACATCTGGCCTGATGTGTCAGTTAGGGCCATGTTTCCTTACTAGTCTTCTGTCTGGATGATCAATCCACTGATGTACTATTTTAAACAGCCATACTTATTGTCGGATTACTGTCAATTTCTCCTTTATGTCTGTTAATATGTGCTTTACATATTTAGGTGCTTCTATAATAAGTGCATATGTGTATAAATGTTATGTCTTCCTCTTGAATTGACCCGTCAATCATTATAATGTCCTTTATATTTTATATTCTTTGATTATAAACTATTTTAAAGTTTAGCTTGTCTAATATGAGTATTGCTAACCTTTCTTTTTTGTCACTTCTATTTGCATGAAATATCTTTTCCATTCCCTCACTTTCAGTCTGTGTGTGTCTTAGCTCTGAAGTGAGTCTTTTATAGGGAGCATGTAGATGGATCTTTATATTTTTTATCCAATCAGGTACCCTATGGCTTTTGATTGGAGCATTAGTACATGGACTTTTAAAGTGATTATTGATAGGTAGGTTTTTATTGCTTTTTTTTTTTTTACTTGTTTTCTGGTTGTTTTATAGTTCTTTTCTGTCCCTTTTTTTCTATTAGTCTTGTCCTTTAGTAATTTTCTTTGATGTTATACTTGCATGCTTTTCTCTTTAGTGTTTGTGTATTTATTGTAGGTTTTTGTTTTGTCGGGTTACCATGAAGTTTAGATATGGGGAACTATAACTACTTGATGGCCATTTAAGCCTGAACACATTCTCAAGATCTATACTTTTTACTTTCTCTCCATGTTTTGTGTTTCTGATGCCATATTTTACATACTCATATCTATCCCTTAACTATTTATTGTAGTTATAGTAGGTTTTACAATTTCTTTTAGCTTTCATACTAGCTTTTGTCAATGATTGATTCACTGCTTTTACTATATAATTGCCTTTTTCAGTATTTTCTTCTTATCATCTTTTATTTTTCAATTAAAAAGATATTTGAATATTTCTGATAAACATATGGTGGTAAATAGGTTTTTTCTTCTCTGGAAAACTTCATCGCTCCTTAAATTCTAAATCATAATCTTGCTAGTTAGAGTGGTTTTTGTTGTTGTTGTTGTTTTTGTTTTTTCCTTTCAGCACTTTAAATACATCATGCCTTTGCCTTCTGGCCTGCACAGTGTTCTGCTAAAAAATTACTTCATAGCCTTCTGGGGTTCCCCTTGTATATGACTTATGTTTTTCTCTTGCTACCTTTAGGAGTCTCTATTTATCTTTAAATTTTGACATTCCACGTCCTATTTTGGATCTTTTTAGGTTCATTTTGTTTAGAATCCTCTGTGCTTCCTGTACCTAGATGTTTGTTTCCCTCAGTGTTAAGAATGTTTTCAGTCATTATTATTCAAAGTAAGTTTTCTGTCCCTTCCCTCTTCTTTTTCTGAGACCCCTATAATATTAGTATACCAAATGTAGTCTCTCAGGGCCCTTAAATTCTCAATAAAAAAATCTTTTTGCTATTGTGATTGGGTGATTTACACTATTCTATCTTCCAGGTTGCACATACATTCTTTCGTATCACTTAATTCACTCTTAATTCCTTCTAGTATACTTTTCATTTCAGTTATTATATTATTCAGTTATGATTGGTTCTTTTTTATATTTTCTACTTCTGCATTGAAGTTCTTGCTGTGTTCCTCTATTCTTTTCCAGAGTTCAGTTAGCATTTTTGTTATTGTTGTCTTTAACTCTTTATCCAGCTAAGTTATCTCCATTTCATTAGTGTTCCCCCCGCCTCCCCAGGTTTTCTGTTTTTTTTTGTTTGTTTGTTTTTTGTTTTTTTGAAACATATCCCTCAGTTTTCTTTCTTTGACTTTCTTTACTTCAGTGAATTCTGATAAAACAGTTACCTGGTCTTAAAAGTTTTGTATGAGAATGTCCCTATGTAGTCTGGGTATGCTCAGAAGCTTTGGCGGATGAGTTGCATCTGATGTTTGCAGAGGCTGCATCTTCTCCCAGGGTACATGGCAGCCACTAACTTTGTAGAAAATAAGACTGGGAATTGAAGGGGCTAGAACTAGAGTCAGGAGCTAGTTGGGGTTTCTCCTGGGGATAGAGGTGGTTGCAGCACTATTGGGTAATGGGCCTGAGGGGCTGGGGCAGGAGCCCCAAGAGAGTTGGGCTTCTCCCCAGCATGATGGTAGTTCCTGCCTTGGGTGGAGCATGGCCAGGGCCTCTGGTCTTGGAGCTGTACGTTTGAGTTGTTTCTTCTTTTGGGTATGTATACCTTGGTTAGAGGTAGAGTCTGGGCCCAAGGGATTGGACATGCACTACTGAGTGTGTTGGTTCTGGGTTCCTCTTTGGACGGAAACAGAAAGGGACAGGGCTGGAGCTCGAGCTGGTGCTACTCCTCCCCATGTGTGAATGTGTAGACAATGTTGGCCTCTGCATTAACAAGGAGCAGTGACAGAGCAGGTGGGACTGGAGCAGGATCCTAGTGTGGCCTGGGGTGCACACTAGGGTGGTGATGCCAGACTGACGTGAGTACCAGAAAGTTTTCAGTTGGCTGCTTCTGTTCTGTAACTTGGAGCAAGCAAATCTATGTCCATTCTCAAGAGCTCAGTTTCTTTCATCCGTCTGATACGTGCCACTGGTTTTGAAATGACCTAAGGTGAAGGGGGAGCATCTCCCTCAGTATTGGACTCAGGGCCAAGGTGGTTCTCAAGCCCTTTGTTATTAGGGAGCATCCCCTACTCTCTGATTTTCCCCTCCTCTTATGGGTTATCTTTTAGAGGTATAGGTCATATCTAGAGCATTTCTTCTTCCTTCCTGCCATATTCTGTGCAATTCTTTGTGGCTTTTGTTGTATAAAAGCCATTGTTCTAATCTACAGGTTGCTTTCAGTGAGAGTTGTTCTGAATGTATTTCTGGTTTTGATATGTTTATGGTAGAAGCTGAGCTCAAGATCTTCCTGCTCTGCCATCTTAATCCTGCTGCCTCCTAAATTCAATATTTTTTTTTTCAGTTGATATTGAGTACTATTGACAGAGACCACACAAAAACAGATTTAATGATTTCAAAAAAGATAAATAGGAAAGTAATATATGTTTTGTTCCTTTATTAAATACAAAACCCCATGGCGTAAACATATTGACAACATGTCTGTATAAGATGCCTTCATGAACTATTTACAGATGAAGAAACTGAGAACAAAAGGAGTTAAGCAATGAACTAACTTCATACAATGTGTAACATTAGAACTGGTAAACAGTGGTCATAATATAGACTATAAGTCCTTTAAAAAATTCATAGTTTGGGTAGTACTTGCATTCCCAGAAATTTTGTTACTTTTTATGTGTGTATTATTATTTATGTCTATATCACTCTCCTTCTAATAAATGAGCAGATGATGTAGAATATACTCAGCCTGACTGGTCAATAGACCAGATTTCTTCTGTTAGCCAAAATTTGTAAACTACCCTTTAGCAAGAAGATTGCAATTATAATCAATTGGAGGTAAAATTTTTCAAGTTTGGAAAAGAAAGATTTAATAATTTACTGGTTTAAAGTTGAATAAAGAATCTTTAAAAAGATCAAATTAAGGAGTTTGGGGGGGAATGAAACAGAATGCTTTTCTTTCTTAACAAATTTTATACAGAAGCTCTCTCAAATTTTATTAGATGAAGCAAAATGTTTTCTTCCAGTTGATTAATACAAAGATGGAGTTAAAAGTCCAAATGGCTGCTCTAATTACTAGTGTTCATCAGTCAGAATGGATAATTTGTTACATTACTAAAATTTCTTTAGATATTATAGTTTATAATAATAGCAGTACTACTAGTTATACAGATTTATTTCTGGATCACTCTGCTCTACCTTATTCTGAGTCAAGGATGAAGGTTAAGGAGGCTACACCTCAGTGTTTGCATAACTGCTGAGGCAGAAGACAGAATAAACAAACCACAATCTGTCTTCTAAAATCTCTTCAGAGAAAGACCATGTATCATTGGCAATCATGTTCTATTTGCCAAAGGAAGAAACATTACTGTTACAAACTTCAAAAGTCATAGGTAGGAGAAATCCTACCATACACTTAGGAGAGAGAAAGCTGAGAATGTCTGGGGAACAACACAAATACCTCATGGTGCCATTTCCAAAGAGAATGAGTGAACAAATAATTCAATGGGAAAAGAAAAGGAAAAAAGAGAAAAACTTCTCAAAGTCAACTGAGGAGAGATGTTTTGCTTAGCCAAGGCATCTACAATGCCACTAGATCCACATTTTATAGTTTTTAGAGGAATTTGGATGTTAGATTCTAAGAAATGACTTTTATTTTTAAAAAAATCAGTTTCACAAAACTATCAAAATAAGAATCTGTCATTATTCACTTTGGTGCAAGCTTTTTCTAACACCACCCTATCCCCAGCTCAAGAGCATACTCTTTCACATTTATGCAGATTATCATTGTAAAGAAGTCAGTGATTGAAGGTGCTTGTCAAATTATAAGCAATTTGAAGTTATTAATTATAATTTCTAATTATATTTCACAACTGATGGCTGTACATTGTTTATTTTTTCTTGCCCAAGAACTGCTGGTCAATCCTCCAAAGACAGCTTTTGAATATTTTAATAGTAACATAATTCTTGAATTCTTTAATTGATATATGTTTGATTGTTTTTAGAGTCTATGCTAGTGTTATTCTTCTCCAAACATAAAATTCTACAAGAGTCAATAGACTTATTCAAAACTGTTTCTCATAATTCCCCAAATAGCTAAGGGCAAAATTCCATTTTTTTAAAAATTTGTTGTAGGCTTATGGAAAAAATTGAGTGGATTGTACAGAGAGTTCCAGTACTCCCTCTGTCCCCTACCAAATCTCCCAACATACATAGTTTCTCTTGTAATGAATGTCTTGCCTTGGTGTGGTATATTTGTTAACAAACGAATAGTGACACATTATTATTAACTAAATAGCATAGTTTATATTATAGTTCATTTTTACAGTTTATGGTTTTGATTGATTTTTAATGTCATGTAGTCAGTTGGTTAAGTTGCTCAGTTGTGTCTGTCTTTTTGTGACCCCATGGACTGTAGCCACCAGGCTCCTCTGTCCATGGGATTCTCCAGGCAAGAATACTGGAGTGGGTTGCCATTTCCTTCTCCAGGGGATTTTCCTGACCCAGGGATTGAACCCAGGTCTCCTGTATTAGAGGCAGACTCATTAACCTCTGAGCCACCAGGGAAGCCCATACTACACTTGATCTTAGCCACTATTAGAGTGTTAATATGGATGGTGTCCCCTCAAAATTCTATATTTTGAAGTCCTAAGCCCTCATGTGATAGCATTTGAAAGTGGGGCCTTTGAGAGGGTTAAATGATGTCATGAGGGTGGGTACCTCATGATAGAATTAATGCCCTTATAAAAGAGGGCAAATATTTCCACTCCTACCCACCACTCCAGTCTTTCTCTCCATCTCTCTCTCTCCCCCTGCCTACACTAAAGATAGCTGTGTGAGGATGTAAACAGTGTCCTCACCAAAACCCAACTAAGCTCTCATCCTGATCTCAGACTTCACCAGCACTGTGAATAATAAATATTTGTTGTTTAAACCATTCAATCTAAGGTAAGTTTTAGCAGCCCAAGTAGACTAAGTATCATAACACCTGTGATGTTCCACCTATTCATCCTGTCCTCCCTTCCCCAAACTCCTAGCAACCCAGTTTTGTCTCCATAGTTGCCTTTTTCAAAACGTGCAGTTGAAATCATGTAGTAGGTAGACTTTTAAGACTGCCTTCTTTTATTTAGCAAAACAGATTTAGAAATCACTCATATATTGGTATGGTTTGGTAGCTCTTGCCTTTATATTACTTGTGAGAAAACCCCTGTATGAATCTACCACAGCTTATCCATCCATTTACCTATTAAACCCTTCCTATTTGCTTCCAGATTGTAATTGTTATGAATAACACTGCCATAAACATTTGTGCAAAGTTTGTGTAGAGATAAATTTTCAGATCAGTTGGGAAATACCTAGGAACATGAATGCTAGATTCTGTAGCACTAAAATGCTTAGCTTTGTAGGAAACTGCTATAAACTGTCTTCCGAAGTGATTGTAAGATTTTGCATCCCACCAAAAATGGATGTCACTGTAGTTCTGCATGTTCTCCAAAACTGGTATTATCTGTTCTTTTGTTTTTGGATTTGTACATTCAAATTGGTATGTAGTTATATCTCATTTTTGTTTTAATTTGCATTTTCACAATGACAAATGGTGTAAGCACTTATAAAATGCTTAGTTGACATTTACAAATCTTCTTTGATATAGGATCTTTTAAGGTCTTTTGCTCATTTCTTAACTGTTTTCTGTTTTTATTTTGAATTAAGTAATTTAACTGATTTGCATTTTGCAAATATTTTCTCTCAAACTGTGTCTTATCTTTCATTCTGTTAAGAATATATTATGTGGAATGGAACATTTTCATTTTGCAATTTCTATAAGTAGAAATAAAGTAAAAATTATCTTCTAAGTTGTTCAGACCAAGCAAAGGTAGTTGTTCCTTGTTCTTTTCTGCTGAGAGAGCTATCTTCTAGGATGGTATTAATTCTATGAGTATTATAAGGGCAGGGGATGAAGAAAATCACATCACAACTGGAGTTCTAATATGGCCTTCATGCCTGTCCTACTGATAATTTTTAACTATTTAAATATGAATTAATATTATAGGTTTTATTTTTTTATTGGAGTATAATTTTTTCAGGTGTAGAATTATGTTTTAAGTGATTATTTTAGTCCATCTGCTAGAAACCCCAGAAATACACTGAAGTGTAATGACCAAAAAGTGAATCTCTCTGATGTTCATAATATTAATTTTAAGATGTCTGATATTTAAACTGTTTCTCGTATAGCCTTCTATTTACATTTTACTTTAAAAATGACTGTACAACACTAGGAATGCCTTTTAATCACCAATTAGCATGGTGTTTTTATTGGGTCATTATTTTCTTTGTAATAAATAATGATATGTTATTTCTGATATTTAATGATCTTTTATACTGTAATGTTTCATATGTAAAATAACCTCCTAATAATATATTCATCATTGTTTCACTCTGTTTATGGTTTTGTGGTATTAAAATTATGTAGGATTCAGAAAATTAAATATGAAGCTCTCAAATTTCCTGCCCTCTCTCCTTGCCATGGAATAATTTCAAATGTAAATTTTATTATAGAAGGATCCTTGATTTATTTTTCACTGCAACATTACCATCACCTCAGGTGGCTGACAGCAAAATGCTAAACAAATATTTATTAAAATAATTAGCATTAAATTTTTAGATCTATTTTAGATATATTTTGGCTCAGTTGTGAAAGATTCTAATCCTTTTTTTTTTTTTTTAAGGTATCACTTTGTTTTTCTAGGCCATTTTATGGTAATTGGTTTTTTGTTTTATTTTGTTTTTTAACTTGGATCAGTTTTGGTATTTTGCCAGAGAAAGTATTTGTTTCTCTAGTTCATACATAAAGTGCCATGTACCTACGAAATACTTTTTAATGTAACAGTTTAAAAGATATTTTCCTACTTTCAGAATATTTCTGAATACCTCAGTAAAAAGTACTTTTGTAATTTTCATATATAATGTTGGCATACTACTACACTTTTACTATAGTTTAATAAAATATTGTAAATGTTTTCTTTGATGATTGTGCCCTAAAGTCTAAAATGAGGAATCATTTTATCTTTTGAGGCCTACATGTACTTCCTCACATTCATTTCCTTTCTTTTTCAAAGACAATTTTATGTCAAGAAAAGAGAAACAAGGAAAGACAAAATCTACCTTTATTGAGTTGTCTGAGTGTGTGTGTACTGTATGCATGTGCTGATATAAAGAGATATAACTGTCATCTACAATTTATTATAAATTAAACATTTAAGCATATTTTTCTCTCTTCATCCTAAGCTAGGTTTTTTCTAGCCCCCCATTTCTAGGTACCTAGGTTTTCCTAGGTTAACCCATCCTAGGCACATGGGCTTTCATTTGCTTTCTTTATCAAAAAATTAGCATAGAAACTCAATAATAAAATAGTAAAAAAAAAAAAAAAAACATTCATATATAGAAAGTCTGCCTGAATGGAAGCATCTTTTAAAAATGTTGACAGTCTGCTGAAATAGCCAGTTGTAATGAAAACCTTTGAAAAATATTGACAGAAGAAATATTTCACATATATCAGTGTAGTTTTCACATTTCTTTGAAAAAATGGAAAATTTTATTTTTATATGTCTTTTAATATTATTAGAAATTATTGATTTATCAATCTTAGGATTAAAAGTGGGCCATTTAGTTAAATGTGTAATTTACATGAGATTTTGCAACAAAGACCAAATATTCATTTGATCTTACAGCTTTGCAAAAGGGATTTTCATTTTGATATTATAATGTTACATGTAGGAACTATTTATTCCCTGTCCTTCTGAAGAGTTTTCAGAAAACATTAGTGTTTTAGCATTTTATGCCCCTTGATCAATTTAAACTGTGAGACTCTCTCTTCTGATGAGATACATTTTATTTTAGTTTAGTTTCATC
>SJYC01033260.1:0-16480 GCA_006408675.1 Madoqua kirkii | reverse complement strand
GAGTGCTGCAATGACATTGGGGTACACATGTTCTTTCAATTCTGGTTTTCTCAGTGTGTATGCCCAGCAGCATATACTTCCATCTTCTCATATACCCATGTTACATTTATATGATTGGTTTCATATAATTGTGTTTACTTTTAGTGTGAGATGTAGTTTGAAATTTTTCCCATGTTAGTAATAACCTGCTAAGACTATTTAATTACTGTAGAATATTTCACCTTGTGGCTGCTTCATATTTTAAAAATAATCTGGTATTGTTAATTTATACTTCATTCTATTCAATTCTTTTTTGTTCAGTTGCCACTGTAACTGTCCACAGTTGTGTAACACACGTCTGTTCATCGATGTTCTGAAAATTTTAATTATTCAGGTCATAGCTTAGGAACTGAAACTATTCAGAAAAGCCCCCCTCTCCACCTATACCCACAACACATCATAGAATCTATGTTAGGACACTCATCTTTCTTTTAAAAGGTAAAGCATAACAGACTCAAAGCTTAATTACTTATATGAATTACAAGACCTCCACAAATGCTGTGTTAAGAGGATGCCTTCCAAAAGTAGATAGGCTAGTTGTTGATTTGGGCTGTTATCTACTACCAAGAGGAAAAACAAGTTAAGACAGATAAGACATCAAACCTCAAAAATGGAGTAGGCAGAATTTTTTTTAACTTAAAAGAGAGTATTTCTACTGTCCTGAATACCCCAACAATGCATCACTATATTGAAACATACAGTATAAAATAATCCCTAATTAGGACCATTAAGCCATAAGATAATGTAGAATTGATTTTGATAGAAGTGTTTAAGATTGAAAGGAGGGAGAAAGAATAGCAAGTAGAAGGGACTGAGCTCACCCCCTTTCGTGAAAAGACCAAAATCACAACAAAATGCTGAATCAGTTTCAGCTTCATTTCAGTCCCTCAGTCATGTCCTTTGGGACCCCATGGATTGCAGCATGCCAGACCTCCCTGTCCATCACCAACTCATGGAATTTACTCAAATTCATGTCCATTGAGTCAGTGATGCCATCCAACCATCTCATCCTCTGTCATCCCCTTCTCCTCCCACCTTCAATCTTTCCCAGCATCAAAGTCTTTTCAAATGAGTCAATTCTTCACACCAGGTGGCCAAAATATTGGAACGTCAGCTTCAGCATCAGTCCTTCCAATGAATATTCAGGACTAATTTTCCTTAAGATGGACTGATTGGATCTCCTTGCTGTCCAAGGGTCTCTCAAGAGTCTCCTCAAAGACCACAGTTCAAAAGCATAAGTTCTTCAGTGCTAGGCTTCTTTATTCTACATCTCTCACATCCATACATGACTACTAGAAAAATCATAGCCTTGACTAGATAGACTTTTGTTGGCAAAGTAAAATCTTTGCTTTTTAATGTGCTATCCAGGTTGGTCATAACTTTCTTCTAAGAAGCAAGCATCTTTTAGTTTCATGGCTGCAGTCGCCATCTGTGATTATTGTGGAGCTCAAAAAATAAAGTCTTACCCACAATAGTAGATGTAATAGTTATCTGAGTTAAATTCCCTCATTCTAGTCATTTTATTATGCTGATTCATAAAATGTCAATATTCACTCTTGCCATCTCCTGTTTGACCACTTCCAATTTGGTTTTATTCATGGACCTAACATTCCAGCTTCCTATACAATATTGTTCTGACAGCATCGGACTACTTCTATCACCAGTCACATCCACGACTAGGTGTTTTTATTTTTGTTTTGCTTTAGTTCTGTCTCTTCATCCTTTGTGGAGTTATTTGTCCACTGATCTCCAGTAGTATATTGGGCATCTACCAATCTTGGTAGTTCATCTTTCATTATCCTATTTGCCTTTTCATGCTATTCATGGGGTTTTCAAGGCAAGAATACTTAAGCGGTTTGCCATTCCCTTCTCCAGTGGACCATGTTTTGTCAAAACTCTCCACCAGGACATTCCAGTCTTGGGTGGCCCTACATGGCACACTCCTAGTTTCATTGAGTTAGATAAGACTGTGGGCCTTATCAGATTGGTTAGTTTTCTGTGATTGTGCTTTTCAATCTGTCTGCCCTCTGATTGAGAAGGATAAGAGGCTTATGAAAACTTCTTGATGGGAGAGACTGACTGAGGGGAAAATCTTGTCTTGTTCTTATTGGCTGGCCATGCTCAATAAAACTTTAATCCAATTTTCAGTCAATGGGTGGGTCTGTGTTTCCTCCCTATTGTTTTCTCCCTATTATTTCAGTTTAGTTCAGTCACTCTGTTCGACCCATGGCAGCAGTCAGGCTTCCCTGTTTATCACCATCTCTCAGAGTTCACTCACACTCACTTCCATCGAGTCTGTGATGCCATCTAGCCATCTCATCTTCTGCCATCCGCTTCTCCTCATGCCCCCAATCACTCCCAGCATCAGAGTCTTTTCCAATGAGTCAACTCTTCACATGAGGTGGCCAAAGTACTAGAGTTTCAGCTTTAGCACCAGTTTTTCCAAAGAAATCCCAGGGTTGATCTTCAGAATAGACTGGTTGAACCTCCTTGCAGTCCCAGGGAGTCTCAAGAGTCTTCTCCAACACCACAGTTCAAAAGCATCAATTCTTTGGTGCTCAGCCTTCTTCACAGTCCAACTCTCACGTCCATACATGACCATAGGAAAAACCATAGCCTTGACTAGATGGACCTTAGTCAGCAAAGTAATGTCTCTGCTTTTGAATATACTGTCTAGGTTGGTCATAACTTTTCTTCCAAAGAGCAAGCGTCTTTTAAATTCATGGTTGCAATCACCATCTGCAGTGATTTTGGACCCCCCCAAAAATAAAGTCTGACACTGTTTCCACTGTTTCCTCATCTATTTCCCATGAAGTGATGGGACCAGATGCCATGATATTCATTTTCTGAATCTTGAGTTTTAAGCCAACTTTTTCACTCTCCTCTTTCACTTTCATCAAGAGGCTTTTGAGTTCCTCTTCACTTTCTGCCATAAGAGTCGTGCCGTCTGCATATCTGAAGTTATTGATATTTCTCCCGGCAATCTGGATTCCAGCTTGTGTTTCTTCCAGCCCAGCATTTCTCATGATGTACTCTGCATAGAAGTTAAATAAGCAGAGTGACAATAGACAGCCTTGACGCACTCCTTTTCCTATTTGGAACCAGTCTGTTGTTCCATATCCAGTTCTAACTGTTGCTTTCTGACCTGCATATAGATTTCTCAAGAGGCAGGTTAGGTGGTCTGGTATTCCTTTCTCTTTCAGAATTTTCCACAGTTTATTGTGATCCACATAGTCAAAGGCTTTGGCATATTCAATAAGGCAGAAATAGATGTTTTTCTGGAACTCTCTTGCTTTTTCCATGATCCAGAGGATGTTGGCAATTTGATCTCTGGTTCCTCTGCCTTTTCTAAAACCAGCTTGAACATCAGGAATTTCTTGGTTCACGTATTGTTGAAGGCTGGCTTCAAGAATTTTGAGCATTACTTTACTAGCATGTGAGATGAGTGCAATTGTACAGAAGTTTGAGCATTCTTTGGCTTTGTCTTTCTTTGGAATTGGAATGAAAACTGACCTTTTCCTGTCCTTGTCATTTACCTGTGGCCAAACCATGGTGGAGGTAATGAAGATAATGGTTCCCTGCTTCAACAGGTCCCATGCAAGAACTGCCACACTCAGTACCTTCAACCCTACAGCTGGCCACCATTGACCCATGCATCCGACAGAGACTCATGGACACTCACAGGCAAGGCTGCGTCAGTCTCTGTGAGATCACTGCTCTTTCCTCCTGGGGTCCTGATGTGCACAAAGTTCTGTTTGTGCCCTCCAAGGGTCTGTTTCCCCAGTCCTGTGTAAGTTCTGGCAGCTCTACTGTAGGATTAATGGTGACCTCTTCTAAGAGGGCTTATGCCACCAAGGTCTGCTGCATCCAGAGCCCGTGCCCCTGCAGCAGTCCACTGCTGACCCGTGCCTCTGCAGGAGACACTCAGACACAGTTCTTTCTCAGTCTTTTTTGGGGGGTCTCTGGGTCCTGGTGTGCACAAGGTTTGTTTGAGCCCTCTGAGCATCTCTGGCAGGTATGGGGTTTGTTTGTAAACATGATTTCACCACTCCTACCATCTTGCTGGGTCCTCTCATTTGCCCTTGGCCATGGGATATCTCCTCAAAGTCTGAGCTGCTGAATAATCATCAATAAAAAAGAATCAAGCCTACCAAATAAGTTATACTATACCTAAAGACAAGAAATAAGCCACGATGAGACAGTAGGAGGAGCACTTTCATGATATAATCAAACCCCATACCTGCCAGGTTAAAGTGAAAGTAAAGTATTAGTCACTCAGTAGTATACAACTCTTTGTGATCCCATGGACTGTATCCCACCAGACTCTGCTACTCATGGTAATCTCCAGGCAAAAATACTGGAGTGGGTCACCATGCTCCCTGTAAGTGATCTTTCTGACCCAGGGTTTGGACTCATGTCCCTTGCACTGCAGGCAGAATCTTTACCATCAAAGTTACCAGAGAAAACCATCTGCCAAGTGGGTTTCCCACAGTCTGCAAAATAATTTTATTTCAGATTCTTCCACAGGAGTTAGAGTTCTGAGACTTAGGTCAGACTTCCCAGCCTTGGAGTCTGGCACTGGGAGGAGGAGTCCCCGGAGCATTTTTCTTTGAAGACCAGCAGGTCATGAGTGCAATAGCACCGAAGGACTGGAGGAAACAGGGCCTCCTTCCACTCTTCGAGAGTATGTACAATTTTTCATGTGCACTGATTCCCTTGGCAATGCAGTAACTCCATAGAAACCTGGACCAGATCTACCTGCCAGTCGTGGAAGGTCTCCTGGGAAGCTGAGGTTTGGCTATGGCTCACTATGGGGCAGGGACACTGGTGGTGGATGTCTCGGGGAATAGTCACTGACATGGCATTAGCTCTCTAGAAGCTCTCCCAGTTATTAATTTGGCACTGAGACTTGGCCCCAGCCCATAGCTTGCCTGAAGAACCTCATGAACATTATGAAAAGGCATAAAGATATGACACTGGAGGTGAGCTCCCCAGATTGGAAGTTGTTCAATATGCTACTGAGGAAGAGCAGAGAAACAACTATAGAAGGAATGAAGAGGCTGAGCCACAGGAGAAATGATGCTCAGTTGTGGATGTGTCTGGTGGTAAAATTAAACTCCAGTGCTGCAAAGAATATTTCAGAGGAACCTGGACTGTTAGGTTCATGAGTCAAGGTATATTGGATGTGGTCAAGCAGTAGATTGCAGTAATGAACATCTACATCTCAGGAATCCGTGAACTAAAAAGGGCAGAAATAGGCAAATTTAATTCAGATGATCATGATATCTACTACTGTGGGCAATAATCCTTAAGAAGTAATGGGGTAGTCCTTATAATCGAGAAAATAGTCTGAAATGCAGTCCTTAGGTGCATTGTCAAAAACAACTGAATGATGAATGATCTTCGTTCATTTCCAAGGCAAACCATTTGACATTGCAGTAATCCAAGGCTATGCCCAACCACTCATATTGAAGAAGCTGACCAGTTCTATGAAGACCTTCTAGAACTAACACACACACACACACACACACACACACACACACACACACACACAAAGATGTCCTTTGCATCATAGGGGACTGGAATGCAAAAGTAGGAGTTAGGGGATCCCTAGAGTAAGAGGCAAACTTGGCCTTGGAATACAAAATGAAGCAGGGCCAATATTAACAGAGTTTTTCCAAGAGAACACACTGGTCATAGCAAATGCCCTCTTCCAACAACACAAGAGACGACTCTATACAGGACATCACCAGATGGTCAGTCAATACCAAAATGAGAAATTATATTCCTTGCAGCTGAAGATGCAGAAGCTCTATAGAGTCAACAAAAACAAGACTGGTAGCCAACTATGGCTCAGATCATGAATTCCATATTGAAAAATTACACATAATTGGAAGAAAATCACTAGACCATTCATGTATGACCTAAGTGAAATCTGTTATGATTATATAGTGGGGGTGACAAACAGATTCAAGGAATTAGATTTGGTAGACAAAGAGCCTGTAGAACTGTGGACAGAGGCTCATAACATCGTACAGGATTTGGTAACCAAAATCATCCCAAAGGAAAGGAAATGCAACAAGGCAAAGTGGTTGTCTGAGGAGGCTTTACAAATAGCTGAGGAAAGAAGAGAAGCAAAAGGCAAGAGAGAAAAAGAAAGATAGATGCAGAGTTCCAGAGACTAGCAAGGAGAGATAAGAAGGCCTTTTTAAGTGAACAGCGCAAGGAAATAGAGGATAATGATAGAATGAGAAAGATTGCTGCTGCTGCTGCTGCTGCTGCGAAGTCGCTTCAGTCGTGTCTGACCCTGTGTGACTCCAGAGATGGCAGCCCACTAGGTTCCGCCGTCTCTGGGATTCTCCAGGCAAGAACACTGGACTGGGTTGCCATTTGAGGTCTGTTAAAAAAGGCAAACAAACAAACAAACAAAACTGGAGATATCCAGAGAACATTAAATGCAAGGATGGGCACAGTAAAGGATGAAGTAAGGACATAACAGAAGCAGAAAAGATGGCATGAGCACATGATTAATATAAACATGACGACTTCAAGAAATGCTAAATAAAAGCAAACCAGAAGTTTCAGAGTGGGTTGCCATTTCCTCCTCCAGGGGATCTTCCCGACCCAGGAATTGAACCCAGGTCTCCTACACTGTAGGCAGATTCTTTACCATCTGAGCTATGAGGGAAGCCCTTACTGATCTTAATTACATTTTATATGAAGTCTACATATATTTGCAGATGTGTGTATGAGCACACAAAATCCTACTTGGCTCAGCTACAAGCCACTTCAGACTTGTATTTCCATCATTCTCTCATGCTGCCTCTGCCACACTAACCCTCTTCCTCCTCCTCAATCTTGCATGGTTATAGAAAGGTCTTAATAACCCAGATAACTATAATGGTGTGGTCACTCACCTAGAGCCAGACATTCTGGAGTGTGAAGTCAACTGGGCCTTAGGAAGCATCACTGTGAACAAAGCTAATGGAAGAGATGGAATTCCAGCTGAGTTATTTAAAATCTTAAAGGATGATGCTATGAAAGTACTGCACTCAATATGCCAGCACATTTGGAAAACTCAGCAGTGGCCACAGGACTGGAAAAGGTCAGTTTTCATTCCAATCCCAAAGAAAGGCAATGTCAAGGAATATACGAACTACTGCACAATTGCACTCATTTCACACACTAGCAAAGTGATGCTCAAAATTCTCCAAGCTAGGCTTCAACATTACATGACCTGAGAACTTCTTGATGTTCAATCTAGATTTAGAAAAGGCAGAGGTACTAAAAATCAAATTGCCAACATTTGCTAAATCATAGAGAAAGAAGGAATTTTGGGGGGCAAAAAAATTTTACTTCTGCTTCAATGACTACACTTAAAGCCGTTGACTGCGTGGGTCACAAAATACTTTGGAACATTCTCAAGGTCCTTACCATTCTCAGACCACCTTACCTGTCTCCTGAGAAACCTGTTTCAGGTCAAGAAGCAATTGTTAGAGCTAAACATGGAACAATGGACTTCTTCAAAGTTGAGAAATTAGTTCCTCAAAGCTGTATATTGTCACCCTGCTTTTTAAACTTATACTCAGGGTACATCATGCAAAATGCTGGGACAGATAAATCACAAGCTGGAATAAAGACTGATGAAAGAAATATCAACAACCTCAGATATGCAGATATTACCACTCTAGTGGTAGAATGACCAGTGCATTTTCTTGGCAAAACACTATTAGTCTGTGCCCTGCTTCATTCTGCATTCCAAGGCCAAATTTGCCTGTTACTCCAGGTGTTTCTTGACTTCCTACTTTAGCATTCCAGTCCCCTATAATAAAAAGGACATCTTTTTCGGGTGCTAGTTCTAAAAGGTCTTATAGGTCTTCATAGAACTGTTCAACTTCTGCTTCTTCAGCGTTACTGGTTGGGGCATAGACTTCGATAACTGTGGTATTGAATGGTTTGCCTTGGAGATGAACAGAGGTCATTCTGTTGTTTTTGAGATTGCATCCAAGTACTGCATCTCGAACTCTTCTGTTGACCATGATGGCTATTCCATTCCTTCTGAGGGATTCCTGCCCACAGTAGTAGATATAATAGTCATCTGAGTTAAATTCACCCATTCCAGTCCATTTTAGTTCACTGATTCCTAAAATGTTGAAATTCACTCTTACCATCTCTTGTTTGACCACTACCAATTTGCCTGGATTCATGGACCTGACATTTCAGGTTCCTATGCAATATTGCTCTTTACAGTATTGGACCTTGCTTCTATCACCAGTCACATCCACAGCTGGGTATTGTTTTTGCTTTGGCTCCATCCTTTCACTCTTTCTGGAGTTATTTCTCCACTGATCTCCAGTAGCATGTTGGACACCTACTGACCTGGGAAGTTCCTCTTTCAGTATCCTATTGTTTTGCTTTTTCATACTGTTCATGGGGTTCTCAAGGAAAGAATACTGAAGTGGCTTGCCATTCCCTTCTCCAGTGGACCACATTCTGTCAGACCTCTCCACCATGACCTGCCCATCTTGGGTTGCCTTACGGGCATGGCTTGGTTTCAGTGAGGTAGCAAGGCTGTGGTCCTAGTGTGATTAGATTGACTAGTTTTCTGTGAGTATGGTTTCAGTGTGTCTGCTCTCTGATGCCCTCTTACAACACCTACCATCATACTTGGGTTTCTCTTTCCTTGGACGTGGGGTATCTCTTTATGGGTGCTCCAGCAAAGCGCAGCCACTGCTCCTTACATTGGATAAAGGGTATCTTCTTACCGCCGCCCTCCTGACCTTCCACATGGGATAGGTCCTCTAGGTCCTCTTATGCCGATGCAGCCACCACTCCTCGGGTTGTTATTCCTGGCTGTTTCCCCTAACCTTGGACTTGGGTGGCTCCTCTAGGCAGTTCCTTTGCTGTGGCATCCTGGCCCTCTTGGCTGCTGCCCCTGACCTCGGACATGGGGTAACTCCTCTCGGCAATGCTTAGTGCACCGGGTCGCAGCCGCCCGCGCTTAGTGCACCAGAATGCAGCCACAAGAGAAGACTCTACACATGGATATCATCAGATGGTCAACAACAAAATCAGATTGATTACATTCTTTGCAGCCAAAGATAGAGAAGCTCTCTATCAAAAACAAGTCCAAAAACAAGTCAACAAAAACAAGACCAGGAGCTGACTGTGGCTCAGATCAAGAACTCTTTATTACCAAATTCAGACTCAAATTAAAGAAAGTAAGGAAAACCGCTAGAACATTCAGGTATGATCTAAGTCAAATCCCTTATGATTATACAGTGGAAGTGAGAAATAGATTTCAGGGCCTAGATCTGATGGATAAGAGTGCCTGATGAACTATAGAATGAGGTTTGTGACACTGTACAGGAGACCGGGATCAAGACCATCCCCATGGAAAAGAAATGCAAAAAAGCATAATGACTGTCTGGTGAGACCTTACAAAACCTGTGAAAAGAAGAGAGGTGAAAAGCAAAGAAGAAAAGGAATGATAAAAATATCTGAATGCAGTTTCAGAGAACAGCAAGAAGAGAAAGGAAAGCCTTCTTCAGCTATCAGTGCAAAGAAATAGAGGAGAATAACAGAATGGGAAAAACTAGAGATCTCTTTAAGAAATTTAGAGATACCAAGGGAACATTTTATGCAAAGATGGGCTCGATAAAGGGTAGAGATGGTATGGACCTAACAGAAGCAGAAGATATTAAGACATGGCAAGAATACACAGAACTGTATAAAGAACTTCAAGGTCAAGATAATCACGATGGTGTGATCACTCATCTAGAGCCAGACATCCTGGAATGTGAAGTCAAGTGGGCCTTGGAAAGCATCACTATGAACAAAGCTAGTGGAGGTGATGGAATTCCAGTTGAGCTGTTTAAAATCCTAAAGATGATGCTGTGAAAGTGCTGCACTCAATATGCCAGCAAACTTGGAAAACTCAGCAGTGGCCACAGGTTTGGAAAAGATCCATTTTTATTTCAATCTCAATGAAAGGCAAAGCCAAAGAATGCTCAAACTTCTGCACAATTGCACTCATCTCACATGCTAGTAAAGTAATGCTCAAAATTCTCCAAGCCAGGCTTCAGCAGTTTGTGAACCGTGAACTTCTTGATGTTGAAGCTGGTTTTAGAAAAGGCAGAGGAACCAAAGATCAAATTGCCAACATCTGCTAGATCATGGAAAAAGCAAGAGAGTTCCAGAAAATCATCTATTTCTGCTTTATTGACTATGCCAAAGCCTTTGACTATGTGAATCACAATAAACTGTGGAAAATTCTGAGAAAGGTGGGAATACCATACCACCTGACCTGTCTCTTGAGAAATCTGTATGCAGGTCAGGAAGCAACAATTAGAACTGGACATGGAACAACAGACGGCTTTCAAATAGGAAAAGGAGTATATCAAGGCTGTATTTTGTCACCCTGCTTGTTTAATTTATATGCAGAGTAAATCATGAGAAACGCTAGGCTGGAAGAAGCACAGGCTGGAATCAAAATTTCCAGGAGAAATATAAAAAACCTCAGATATGCAGATGACACCACCCTTTGGCAGAAAGTGAATAAGAACTAAAAGCCTCTTGATGATTGTGAAAGAGAAGAGTGAAAAAGTTTGCTTAAAACTCAACATTCAGAAAATGAAGTTCATGGCATCCGGTCTCATCACTTCATGGGAAATAGATGGGGAAACAGTGAAAACAGTGTCAGACTCTATTTTTTAGGGCTCCACAATCACTGCAGATGGTGACTGTAGCCGTGAAATTAAAAGACACTTACCCCTTTGAAGAAAAGTTATGACTAACCTAGATAGAATATTCAAAAGCAGAGACGTTACTTTGCAACTAACGTCTGTCTAGTTAAGGCTATGGTTTTTCCTGCGGTCATGTATGGATGTGAGAGTTGGACTGGGAAGAAAGCTGAGCACTGAAGAATTGATGCTTTTGAACTGTGGTGTTGGAGAAGACTCTTGAGAGTCCCTTGGACTGCAAGGAGATCCAACCAGTCCATTCTGAAGTAGATAAACCCTGGCATTTCTATGGAAGGAATAATGCTAAAGCTCAAACTCTAGTACTTTGGCCACCTCATGAGAAGAGTTGTCTGATTGGAAAAGACTCTGATGCTGGGAGGGGTTGAGAGCAGGAGGAGAAGGGTACGACAGAGGATTAGATGGCTGGATGGCATCACAGACTTGATGGACGTGAGTCTGAGTGAACTCTGGGAGTTGGGGATGGACAGGGAGGCCTTGCATGCTGCGATTCATGGGGTCATAAAGAGTCGGACATGACTGAGCGACTGAACTGAACTGAACTTAATGGTTTAAAGTAATGAGGAACTAAATAACCCCTTGATGAAAGTGCAAGAGGAGAGTGAAAAAGCTGTCTTAAAACTCAACATTCAAAAAACTAAGATCATGGCATCTGGTCTCATCACTTCATGGAATATAGAATTGCACAATTGCACTCATCTCACATGCTAGTAAAGTAATGCTCAAAATTCTCCAAGCCAGGCTTCAGCAGTTTGTGAACCGTGAACTTCTTGATGTTGAAGCTGGTTTTAGAAAAGGCAGAGGAACCAAAGATCAAATTGCCAACATCTGCTAGATCATGGAAAAAGCAAGAGAGTTCCAGAAAATCATCTATTTCTGCTTTATTGACTATGCCAAAGCCTTTGACTATGTGAATCACAATAAACTGTGGAAAATTCTGAGAAAGGTGGGAATACCATACCACCTGACCTGTCTCTTGAGAAATCTGTATGCAGGTCAGGAAGCAACAATTAGAACTGGACATGGAACAACAGACGGCTTTCAAATAGGAAAAGGAGTATATCAAGGCTGTATTTTGTCACCCTGCTTGTTTAATTTATATGCAGAGTAAATCATGAGAAACGCTAGGCTGGAAGAAGCACAGGCTGGAATCAAAATTTCCAGGAGAAATATAAAAAACCTCAGATATGCAGATGACACCACCCTTTGGCAGAAAGTGAATAAGAACTAAAAGCCTCTTGATGATTGTGAAAGAGAAGAGTGAAAAAGTTTGCTTAAAACTCAACATTCAGAAAATGAAGTTCATGGCATCCGGTCTCATCACTTCATGGGAAATAGATGGGGAAACAGTGAAAACAGTGTCAGACTCTATTTTTTAGGGCTCCACAATCACTGCAGATGGTGACTGTAGCCGTGAAATTAAAAGACACTTACCCCTTTGAAGAAAAGTTATGACTAACCTAGATAGAATATTCAAAAGCAGAGACGTTACTTTGCAACTAACGTCTGTCTAGTTAAGGCTATGGTTTTTCCTGCGGTCATGTATGGATGTGAGAGTTGGACTGGGAAGAAAGCTGAGCACTGAAGAATTGATGCTTTTGAACTGTGGTGTTGGAGAAGACTCTTGAGAGTCCCTTGGACTGCAAGGAGATCCAACCAGTCCATTCTGAAGTAGATAAACCCTGGCATTTCTATGGAAGGAATAATGCTAAAGCTCAAACTCTAGTACTTTGGCCACCTCATGAGAAGAGTTGTCTGATTGGAAAAGACTCTGATGCTGGGAGGGGTTGAGAGCAGGAGGAGAAGGGTACGACAGAGGATTAGATGGCTGGATGGCATCACAGACTTGATGGACGTGAGTCTGAGTGAACTCTGGGAGTTGGGGATGGACAGGGAGGCCTTGCATGCTGCGATTCATGGGGTCATAAAGAGTCGGACATGACTGAGCGACTGAACTGAACTGAACTTAATGGTTTAAAGTAATGAGGAACTAAATAACCCCTTGATGAAAGTGCAAGAGGAGAGTGAAAAAGCTGTCTTAAAACTCAACATTCAAAAAACTAAGATCATGGCATCTGGTCTCATCACTTCATGGAATATAGAATGGGAAAAAGTGGAAACAGTGGCAAATTTTATTTTCCTGGGCTCCAAAATCATAGCATATTGTGACTGCAGCCATGAAATGAAAAGATGTTTGTTTTTGGAAGGAAAGTAATGCAAACAAGGCTGTATATTAAAAAACAGAGAGATCACTTTGCTGACAAAAGTCAGTATAATCAAAGCTACAGTTTTTCCGGTAGTCATGTATGAATGTGAAAGTTCTTCTGTAAGGAAGGCTGAGCTGCATAGAATTGATGCTTTTAATTTGTTTTGCTGGAGAACACTCTTGAGAGTCCCTTGGAGGGCAAACTGATCAAACCAGCTAATTTTCAAAGAATTTAACCTTGAATATTCATTGGAAGGACTGATGCTGAAGCTGAGGCTCCAATACTTTGGTTACCTGTTTTGAAGAGCTGATTCGTTGGAAAATACCATGATGATGGTGAAGATTGAGGGGTAAGAAAGAGGTCACAGAGGATGAGATGGTTGGATAGCACCACTGATTTGAGTGGACACAAGTTTAAGCAAACTCCAGGAGATAGTGAAGGACAAGAAATCCTAGCACGCTGCAGTTCACGTGGCTGCAAAAGAGTCAGACTGAAGAACAACAACCTGCAGACTCCTGTGCTGGGATGCCCCAGGTCAGATAACCAACAGGGCGAGAACACAGCCCCACCCACTATCAGACAGGCTTCCTAAAGCCTTTCTCAGCCAACAGCTACCTATAAATACATCCCTTGACACAATTCTGCCCACCAAAGGGACAAGACCATGTCCACTCACCAGTGGTCAGGAAAAGTCCCTCCCACTAAGAAGTCTGCACAAGCCCCTTTGACCAACCTTACCCACCAGGAAGCAGGCACCAGAACCAAGAAATATTATGATCTTGCAGCTTGAATAATTGAGACTAAAAAGTTAGACAAAATGATATGGAAAAGAAATATGTTCCTGATGAAGAAAAAAGAACTCAAGAACAGTAACTAAGAGAAATGGATCAAGTCAATCCACCTGAAAAATACTTCACAGTAATCATAGTAAAGATAATTCACCATCTTGGAAAAATAATGGAGGACCAGACCAAGAGGATACAAGGAATGTTTAGTAAAAAATCTAAAAGCTTTAAAGAACAGAGTTGAATAATAACTGAGATTAAAAATATAACATAAGGAATCAATAGCAGAATAAATGAGGCTTATGAATAAATAGGATGGAAGAGAGACTGGTTGAAATCACAGAAGAAAGAAAGGATCAAAATGATATGGAAAAGAAATATGTTCCTGATGAAGAAAAAAGAACTCAAGAACAGTAACTAAGAGAAATGGATCAAGTCAATCCACCTGAAAAATACTTCACAGTAATCATAGTAAAGATAATTCACCATCTTGGAAAAATAATGGAGGACCAGACCAAGAGGATACAAGGAATGTTTAGTAAAAAATCTAAAAGCTTTAAAGAACAGAGTTGAATAATAACTGAGATTAAAAATATAACATAAGGAATCAATAGCAGAATAAATGAGGCTTATGAATAAATAGGATGGAAGAGAGACTGGTTGAAATCACAGAAGAAAGAAAGGATGAAAAAAAAGAGAATGAACAAAGAAACCTCTAGGACAACATTCAAGCACTAATATTCTCATTGTAGGGTTTCCAGGAGAAGAGAAAGACTCTGAGACTGTATTTGAAGAGATGATAGCAGAGAACTTTCCTAACATGGGAAAGGAAACACTCAAGTCCAGGAAGCACAAAGAGTCTTATGCAGGATAAACCCAAGGAGGAACACACCAAGACACATATGAATCAAATGGACAAAAATTAAAGACAGAGAAAATATTAAAAGTGACCAGGGAAAACAATAAATAGCATACAAGGGAATCCCCATAAGGTTATCAGTTGATTTTTCAGTAGAAACATGGTAGGCTAGAAGGGAGTGGCACAATATATTTAAAATAGTGAAGGAAAAAAAAAATCTACAACCAAGAATACTCTACCCACTAAGAGTCTTGTTCACATTTCACAGAAAAATGAAAAGCTTTATAGATAAGCAAAAGTTAAGAAAAATTAGTAACAGCAAAAGATCTTTACAAAAAGTGCTAAAGAACCTCTCTAAATGGAAGACAAAAGGCCACAACCAGAAACGAGAAAATGATGAATGGAAAAGGCAAAAAGAAAAGTTGGAATCACACACATATACATATAATATCAAAATCAGCAATCATGAGAAGAGAATAGTACCAAAACAGGACATAGGAAATGTATTTGTAACTAAGATATCAGCAACTTAAAGCAATCTTGTTATATACAGACTGCTATATCAAAACATCATGGCATCTTCAAACCAAAAAGTCTACAATAGATACACACACATACACAAGGAATCCAAATATAATGCTAAAAATAGTCATCAAATCAGAAGAGATTTGTCAGGAGCCATGTTAGCATTACTGACAAAATGGAGGCATGGCCCCAGATCCCTCTCCTCATTCCACAGGTACTGACCGGGGATGAAGGAGTTAGGCCCTGTAATTCTGACTTGTTTTTCCTCTCCTTGGCTGAGTTCACTGAAAAGGAATATTAAGGTGCTTATTGTTCTTGAGAAGAGCTTGAGAAGGCACAAAGCCTTCTGCAGCTGTGCTCAAAGAATAATTAATAAAGTTAATCATTGACATCAGTTCAAGGACTTTTACAAAAGAGTGTTCCAGGTTGAGCATATAGGCTGCAGCTCGAGGCCATGGGAGGGATTGCTATCTGAAGCCTATTTGTAAGGTAAATGTTTATGGCAAAAGAGTTTACTGAATTTAGGGCTTAGAAATAATTAAAATAGTTAGAAGTTAAAGATTTAAGAAATGTTTTAAGGTTCACTATATGTAGTAATGTTTACTATAGCTTATAGAAGTTAGGAGTTTTTAGAGACACTATAGCTAGAAGCCTTTTTAAGAGATAGTGAGCTCAGGATGTTAGGGATTTGGAAGATAAGTAGCAAACTGAGGAATGTAGCATGAGTTACAAGGTAATCACAAGTTAACTACAGGAAACATAAGAGGAAGTAGATAATAGATGGCAAAGCTGATTCCCAGATAATCACTGAAGCAGGAACTCTGAAGAGCAACAGTGATTTATGGAGATAATAAATCTGGGTGAGGGGAAACTGAAAATGTCAAACCTCTGACCTAATGTTTTTGTAAAAGTATAAAAGAGAATCTTAAACTTGAAATGAATAGGTAGTCCAAGAAAACTGAGAGGCCACCTCATCGCCAACACCGTTCATCTCTTCAGGTTGAATCCCTGGCTGCTGGAGCTGAACAAAAGAGGATGGGAAGAAAAAAGGACTACAAATCCAAATCCAAAACAACAAAATAGCAATAGGAACATACACATTTATAATTAAATGTAAATAAATTAAATGCTTCAACCAAAAGACATAGACCTTCTGAATAAATGCAAAAAAAAAAAAAAAAAAAAAAACCTGTATAATTGTTGAATCTTGCTGTTTGCTTCAGCTACATAATCTTGGCCTTATGGTTCCCTGAGGAATTTTGGAGTTGAAACCCAGTGTATTTTTCTCACCATCATCCTCTACAG
>SJYC01033259.1:0-17646 GCA_006408675.1 Madoqua kirkii | reverse complement strand
ATGTGAAAAAAAAAAAAAAAAAAAAAAGACCTGTATGTATACTGCCTATAGCAGACCCACTTCAGATCTAGGGACATATACAGACTGAAAGGGGCTGTGTGGGGTAAAAGGCATTTCATGCAAATGGCAATCTAAAGAAAGTCAGAATAGCAACAATTATTCCTAAGAAAAAATAAACCTTAAAAAATGTTACAAGAAACAATGGAGGATAGTACAAAATGATTAGAGCTCAATCCAAGAAGATATATTGATTGGAAATATATATATGCTTCCAACATGGAAACACATCAACATATTAGGTAAATACTAATAGCCATAAAAGGAGAAATTGACAATAACACAATAATAGTAGGGAATTTAACAGCCCATTTTCACCAAAGAACAAATCATTGAGACAGACTAACATGATGGATTTAATTGATATTTATAGAGCATTCCATCCAAAGCAGTAGAATGAAACGTTGTTCAAGATTAATCACATGCTGGGCCATAAAGTGAGCCTCGATAAATTTAACAAACAAAATTAAAATCATATAAAGCATCTTCTCTGACTACAATACTATGAGTTAGAAATAAACTAGAAAAAAAAAAAAACCTAAAAACTGCAAACATGTGGAAGCTAAATAATATGTTACTAAGCAGCCAATGAATCACTGAAGAAATCAAAGAGGAAATTGAAAAAAAAAACCTTGAGACAAATGAAAATGAAAGCATGATGATCCAAAAGTTATGGGATGCAGCAAAAATAATAAAACTTCTAAGAAGGAAGTCTATAGAAATATAATCTTAACTCAGGAAATGAGCAAAACCTGAATTAAAAAGCCTAACTTTACACCTAAACCAACTAGATAAAGAGAACAAATCAAACTCAAAGTCAGTAGAAAGAAAGAAATCATAAAGATCAGAGCAGTAATCAATGAAATAGAGATGAGAAACAATAGAAAATATCAGTGAAACAAAAAACTGTCTCTTTAAAATGATAAACAACATTGATCAATCTTCAGCAAGAGTCATCAAGAAAAAAAGAAAATGACTCAAATCAATAAAATTAGATATTAAAAATGGAGAAGTTATAACTGATAGTAGAAATATAAAGCATCATAAGAGGCTAAGAAACTACTATAAACAACTATATGGTCAATCTAGAATAAATGGACAAATTCTTAGAAAGGTACAATCTTCCAAGACTGAACCAAGAAGAAATAGAATATGTGAATAGACCAAACACAAGTACTGAGATTGAAACTATGATTAGAAACCTTCCAACAAACAAAAGTCTGAGCCCGATGACTTCACAGGCAAATAGTCAAATATTTGAGAAGAGTTAACATCTATCCTTCTGAAAGCCTTCTAAAAATTTGCAGAGAAGAAACACTCCCAAACTCATTCAATGAGGTGACCATACTCCTAATACCAAAATCATACAAAGATATCACAGAAAAGAAAATTATAAGCCAATATCACTGATAAAATGCAAAAATCCTCATGAAAGTACTAGCAAACGACATCCAAAAATACATTAAAAGAATCATACACCACAATAAAGAGGGATTTATTCCAGGGATGCCTGTTTCTTTCTTTCTTTCTTTCTTTCTTTCTTTCTTTCTTTTTCATTCAATACCTCCAAATGAATCAGTTTGATACATGAAACACCAACAAATTTGATGGTAAAATCATATGATCTTTTAAATAGATACACAAAAAGATTTTGACAAAATTCAATATCCATGTATGACAAAAATTCCAAGAACAAGATAAAGTTGTCTACTTTCATCATTTTTATCCGATAAAGTTTTGGAATAGATAGCCACTGCAATCAGAGAAGGAAAAGAAGTAAAAATAATCCAAACTGAAAAAATAAGAAAAAATATCATTGTTTGAAGATGACATGATACTACACATAAAATATCTTAAGGATGCTACCAGAAAATTACCAGAACTTATCAATGAATTCATTGAAGTTGCAGGATAAACAATTAACACATTGAAATCTGTTTCATTTTTATGCACTAACAATGAAAGATCAGGAAAAGAAATTAAAGAAGCAATTTCATTTATCATCTCATCAAAAAGAATAAAATACCCAGGAGTAAACCTCCCTAAAGAAGGAAAGGACCTGTTGTCTGAAAACTGTATGATGAACAAAATCAATGACACAGATACACAGAAATATATACTATGTTCTTGGATTGGAATAATGAATATTATCAAAGTGACTGCAATACCCAAGGCAAACTATAGATTCAATGCAAGCTCTATTAAATTATCAGTGGCATTTTTCACAGAACTGGTAACAAAAAAATAATTTGTATGGAGAAGGCAATGGCACCCCACTCCAGTGTTCTTGCTGGGAGAATCCCAGGGATGGGAGAGTCTGGTGGGCTACCATCTATGGGGTCACACAGAGTCAGACACGACTGAAGCAACTTAGCAGCAGCAGCAGCATGGAAACAAAAAAGACTCAGAGTAACCAATGTAATCCTGAGAGAGAAAAAGGGAGCTGGAGGTATGAGGCTCCCTGAGCTCACACAATATTGCAAAGCTACAGTAATCAAAACAGTATGGTTTGGGCACAGCAACAGTCACAGAGGTCAGTGGAACAAGACAGAAAGCTGAGAACTAACCCCACACACCTATGGTCAATTAATCTCTAATACAATAAAAGAGCCAAGAATATACAATGGAGAATGTCTCTTCAGTACTGTGCTGGGAAAACTGGAAAGCTATTTGTAAAAGAATAAAACTAGAACATTCTCTAACACCATATACAAAAGTAAACTCAAAGTGTATTAAAGACCTAAAAGTAAAACTGGATACTATAAAACTCCTAGAAGAAAACATTGGGAGAACTCTCGTTTGACATATATTGCTGTGTGCTAAGTCACTTCAGTCATGTCTGACTCTTTGCTACCCTATGAGCTGTAGCCTGCCAGGCTCCTCTGTCCATGGGATTCTGTAGGCAAGAATACTGAAGTGGGTTGTACTCTCTTTCCAGGGGATCTTCCTGACCTGGAGTTGAACCCTTGTCTCACATCTCCTGCATTTTCTGGTGGGTTCTTCACCACTAGCACCACCTGGGAAGCCCTTGACATAAATTGCAGCAATATATTTTTGGATCTACCTCTAGAATAATGAAAATAAAAACAAAAATAAACAACTTGGTCCTAATTAAATTTAAAATCTTTTGAATAGCAAAGGAAACCATAAACAAACAAAAGACAGTCCACAGAACAGGAAAGATATTTGCAAATGAAGTGACCGACAATAGATTAATCTCTAAAATATACAAACAGTTCATGTGGCTCTATATCAGAAAAAGAAAACAGACACAGAAAATAGCAACCCAATCAAAAAATGGGAAGACGCTCTAAATAGACATTTCTCCAGAGAATACATAACAGATGTCCATGTAAAAGAATAAAAGAATAGAAAATGGAAAATAAATAGAAAATTAAATAAATAGAATAAATTAAATAGAAAATAAAAAGCACAGGGAAAGATGCTTAACATCACTAATTATTAGAGAATCAAGAATCAAAGCTACAGTAACGTGTCACCTCACACTAGTCAGAATGGTCATCAAAAAGTCTATAAGCAATAAATGCTTGAGAGAGTGTGGAATAAAGGAAACTCTCTTTTCTCTTGTGGAAATGTAAATTTGTACAGCCACTATCGAGAACAGAAGGAACATTCCTTTAAAACTAAAACAAGAGCTACCTTATGATCTAGCAATCCCACTCCTGGGCATATATACAGAAAAACAAACAAACAAACAAACAAACAAAAAAAACAAGCAAACATAATTTGAGTAGTACATGCCCCACAATGTTCACTGCATGCGTGTGTATATGTTCAGTCATGTCCAATTCTTTGTGATCCAGGGACTGTAGGGTGTCAGGCCCCTTTGTTTATGGGATTCTCCAGGCAAGAAACTGGAGCAGGTTGTATTTTCTCCTTCACAGGATATTCCCAACACAGAGATCAAGCCCATGTCTCTAGCATCTCCTGCATTGGCAGGCAGATTCTTTACCACCTGAGCCACCATACTGTGCTGTTTATAATAGCCAAGACATGGAAGCAACCTAAATGTTCATCAACAGAGGAACTGATAAAGAAGATGGTACATATATATAATGGAATATTACTCAGCCTGAAAAACAAATGCAATGATTTGATTGGCAGCAAAATGAATGGGACCTAGAAATTATCATACTACCTGAAGACAGACAAGTATAAATATCACATGATATCACTTATTTTTGGAACTTTAAAAAATGATACAAATAAATTTATGCATAAAACAGACTTCAAAAACAAATTTAGGGTTACCAAAAGGGAAAGGTGAGGGGAGGGATTAAGAGTTTGGGATTAACATATATACTGCTGCTGCTGTTGCTGCTAAGTCGCTTCAGTCGTGTCCAACTCTGTGCGACCCCAGAGACGGAAGCCCACCAGGCTCCCCCGTCCCTGGGATTCTCCAGGCAAGAACACTGGAGTGGGTTGCCATTTCCTTCTCCAATGCATGAAGGTAAAAAGTGAAAGCAAAGTCGCTCAGTTGTGTGACTCTTCGCTACCTCATGGACTGCAGCCTACCAGGCAGGCTACTCCACCCATGGTATTTTCCAGGCAAGAGTACTGGAGTGGGTTGCCATTGCCTTCTCCAAACATATATATACTGCTGCTGCTGCTAAGTCGCTTCAGTCGTGTCCGACTCTGCAACCCCATAGACGGCAGCCCACCAGGTTCCGCCGTCCCTGGGATTCTCCAGGCAAGAACACAGGAGTGGGTTGCCATTTCCTTCTCCAATATATATACTACTATACATAAAATAGATAATCGACAAGGATCTATTGCATAGCAAAGAGAACTCTACTCAACAATCTCTAATAACCTATGTGGGAAAATAATCTGAAATACAGTAGATGTATGTATAACCAAATCGCTTTGCTGTATATCTGCAACTAATGCAGCATTGTTCAGTTCAGTTCAGTTTAGTTCAGTCGCTCAGTCGTGTCCAACTCTTTACGACCCCATGAACTGCAGCACGCCAGGCCTCCCTGTCCATCACCAACTCCCGGAGTTCACGCAGATTCACTTCATCAAGTCATTGATGCCATCCAGCCATCTCATCCTCTGTCGTCCCCTTCTTCTCCTGCCCCCAATCCCTCCCAGCATCAAAGTCTTTTCCAATGAATCAACTCTTTTCAGGAGGTGGCCAAAGTACTGGAGTTTCAGCTTTAGCATCATTCCTTCCATAGAAATCCCAGAGCTGATCTCCTTCAGAATGGACTGGTTGGATATCCTTGTAGCCCAAGGGACTCTCAAGAGTTTTCTCCAACACCACAGTTCAAAATCATCAATTCTTCGGTGCTCAGCCTTCTTCCCAGTCCAACTCTCACATCCATACATGACTACTGGGAAAAAACCATAGCCTTGACTAGACGGACCTTAGTCAGCAAAATAATGTCTCTGTTTTTGAATATACTATCTAGGTTGGTCATAACTTTTCTTCCAAAGAGTAAGCGTCTTTTAATTTTATGGCTGCAGTCACCATCTGCAGTGATTTTGGAACCCAAAAAAAAGAAGTCTTACATATTTCCACTGTTTCCCCATCTATTTCCCATGAAGTGATGAGACCAGATGCCATGATCTTCATTTTGTGAATGTTGAGCTTTAAGCCAATTTTTTCACTCTCCTCTTTCACTTTCATCAAGAGGCTTTTTAGATCCTCTTCACTTTTTGCCATAAGTGTAGTGTCATCTGCATATCTGAGGTTATTGATGTTTCTTCCAGCAACCTTGATTCCAGCTTGTGTTTACAATGCAGCATTGTAAATCCACTATAATGTAAAATAAAAAATATAAAAAGAATAAAATGAATTATAAAATAAAATACAGAGAGATAGGAGAATTATAAGAGAGTCTGCCATAGCACTTCTAAACCTCTGGAATTTCCTGGATGATAGAAGTTTCCTTTATTTGCATGACATGATACTTCGTGGGCTCTGTGATAGGGGCTGGTTGCCAGGAAAAGCAAGACATGATTAGAAGCTTGGAAATTTCAGCCCTACCTCCTATTCTTTGGAGAGGGGACAGGGGCTAGAAGTTAACAGTCAATCATACCTGTGTGATGAAACCTCCATAAAAGTCTCTAAAGTACAGAGTTTAGTGCTCCTCAGGGTTGGTAGCCATATCCACATGACAGGAAGGGCCCCATTCCAATTCAACAAAGACAAAACTCATGAGCTCAGGACACTTCCAGACCTTCGACTATGTATCTTTTTATCTGTGTTCTTTAACATATCCTTTATAATAAAATGGCATAAATAATTAAACTGTTTTCTTGGGTTCTGTAAGCTAGTCTAGCAAATTCTTCAACTCAGAGTCTTGGGACTCTCTGATTTATAGTTAATTTGAGGTGAGGTTGTGGGTAACCTGGGGACACACTCCTTGTTATTGGAATCTGAAGGAGAAGCTCATCTTGTGGGACTAAGACCTTAGCCTGTGTCTCTTATGCTTACTTTAACCAATGTGAGAAGTGAATTGTAGGACACCTAGTTGATGGCAGAAAACTGATTGATGTGGAAAATCTCCCATATATCTGGTTACTGAAGCATTCTGTGTGAGTTGTATAGGAGAAACAGGGTTCTCCCCCAACCTATTTAAAATGTAAAAAAAGAAAAGAGCAGAGACTGTAAAAGTAGATTTGCATTTGAATCAAAGGTCCACTGTGTAACATTGTGTGCATAAATGAGTGTCTGAAATTTCAATATTTTCCAAATTAAAATGAGCATATTATATTGAGAAATATGAATATTGTACAAAAAGTCCTGGCATATAGTAAACATTTAGTGAATGAATTCTATCATAATTATTCACTAATATTACATTTTTCACACTCTGATGACAGTGGAATAAGTGTAAAGTTACAGCAGAAAAAAATAATTGTTAAAACTTTCAATTCACCTCACACAGTTCCTAAGAGTTATAGGATAGATATGTCTTCATAAATAATTCTCACAAATTGTTCTCTAAAATATTTTTTAAATTACTTCTACCTGGAGCTAGACTATCTATTCCTCCAAGGCTGAAGTAAATCACTATATTTAATTATGTTAAACAATTAAAAAACTATTCAACGTGTTCATTTCTGCTTAGCATTTTGTCCTCCATATCCGACAAGCTTCTATTTGGTCCTGAAAGTGAAAGTGAAATTGCTTAGTCATGTCTAACTCTTTGCAACCCCATGGAGTGTAGCTCCCCAGACTTCTCCATCCATGAGATTTTCCAGGCAATATTACTAGAGTTGGTTGTCATTTCCTACTTCAGGGGATATTCCCAACCCAGAGATTGAACCTAGGTCTCTCACAATGCAGGCACACTCTACCTTCTGAGCCATCAGGGAATCCCTATTCAGTCCTGAAGTGTAACAATAAAATCAGAGACCAATCTGCAGTGCTTTCAGGCTGGAGAGTCCTCTTCACTGACTGTGAATATGAGCATTCTGCCTAAACAGTATGAGGATAAATGCAGCTGGCATGTCCACAAGGATTTGGGATTATGAAATCTGTGATTTAATTATATCAAGAAGAGAACTGGAGTCAGTCTCCAATGGACTACAGCCTACCAGGCTCTTCCATCCATGGGATTCTCCCTATATTTGACAAATGCTTTCTATACAGTGTAGGGAAGTGGTGAACTAGATGTATAAAAGCTATTTCATGAAAACCCTATAAATTTATGAGAAAACAAGCAGTGCAGTTTGGATAAGAGCACAAAGATATAGTTCTTCTCAGTCGTTCTGTCTGTTGCCTCAGATATCTGTCACATTAGCAAATACTGATACTCAATAATAATGACCTTCTTCATGACCACAAGAGAGATGCCTTCAGCAAAGTACCAGGTATGTGAAGAAGGCTGTTCTAAATAATATGCACAAAATTTCAGACAAATCTGATTCCCCATAAACTAATTAGCATTATTGGACTGGTAAGAATTAGGGAAACATAGATTTGGAAATTGAATATTTTATACCTAAAATCTAAACAAAATAAACAGAGGACTACATTGTAAATTTTAGATTGAGTTCTAGTCTTTAAAAGAATGAAGCATATAACCTTACGAGATCCTTCCAAATTGATGTTTGTGTTTGAAAAGAACTAATGTACACACAAAGTATAAAAAGCTAAAAAATGGCATATTTTGAACATATTAATGCAAAGTAATCATAGGGTGACTGAAATGCATAGGAACATGCAATATACATTTAAATGAGAAGATATGAGTACAAATTATTCCCAATGTTCTACCAAATGGCTAGTTTAAATTCATGAGGAGTATAACAAAAATGGTATGCTCTCTTACATTTTGAAGTGAAGTGAAAGTTGCTTAGTCGTGTCATATAGAGTCCATGGAATTCTCCAGGCCAGAATACTGGAGTGGGTAGCGTTTCCTTTCTCCAACGGATCTTTGAAATCCAAGGATTGAACTCAGGTCTCCTGCATTGCAGAGAGATTCTTTACCAGCTAAGCCACAAGGGAAGCCCTTACATGTTACTTGGTTTGATTATAAATCTGCATGATTCTAGACTATATGAATCTAATATTTAGGGAGAAATGTAAGTTCAGTTCAGTTCAGTTCAGTTCAGTCACTCAGTCACGTCCAAATCTTTGCAAACTCATGAACAGCAGCACGCCAGGCCTCCCTGTCCATCACCAACTCCCAGAGTTCACCAAAACTCATGTCAGTCGGGTCAGTGATGCCATCCAGCCATCTCATCCTCTGTTGTCCCCTTCTCCTCCTGCCCCCAATCCCTCACAGCATCAGAGTCTTTTCAAGTGAGTCAGCTCTTCACATAAGGTGGCCAAAGTATTGGAGTTTCAGCCTCAGCATCAGTCCTTCCAATGAACACCCAGGACTGGTCTCCCTTAGGATGGACTGGTTGGATCTCCTTGCAGTTCAAGGGACTCTCAAGAGTCTTCTCCAACACCACAGTTCAAAAGCATTAATTTTTCGGTGCTTAGCTTTTTTTATAGTCTAACTCTCACATCCATACACGACCACCTGAAAAACCATAGCCTTGACTGGACGGACCTTTCTTGGTAAAGTAATGTCTCTGCTTTTCAATATGCTATCTAGGTTGGTCATAACTTTTCTTCCAAGGAGTAAGTGTCTTTTAATTTCATGGATGCAATCACCATCTTCAGTGATTTTGGAGCCCCCCCCCCCCAAAATAAAGTCTGACACTGTTTCCTCTGTTTCCCCATCTATTTGCCATGAAGTGATGGGACCAGATGCCATGATCTTCATTTTCTGAATGTTGAACTTTAAGCCAACTTTTTCACTCCCCTCTCACTTTCATCAAGAGGTTTTTTAGTTCCTCTTCACTTTCTGCCATAAGGGTGGTGTCATCTGCATATCTGAGGTTATTAATATTTCTCTTGGCAATGTTGACTCCAGCTTGTGTTTTTTCCAGCCCAGCGTTTCTCATGATGTACTCTGCATATAAGTTAAATAAGCAAGGTGACAATATACAGCCTTCACGTACTTCTTTTCCCATTTGGAATCAGTCTGTTTTTCCATGTTCAGTAGCTAGAGAAAATCACAAAACAACTTTTAAATTATCGTCTTAAATTTCTGGATTCATAGATTCAACCAAAAGTTAGTTGAGAATGTTGTAAGGGGACGATATTTTCTCCGAAAGTTTCATTTCATTATAATCTGTCAGAGAAAAAAATTGCCTTCATTTATTCTTTATAATGATTGGACCTTTATGTATGATGTTCTCTATTCCTTATTGGCCAGGAGATCAGAGGCACAAAGTGAAACTAAAGACTTTGAGGAAAGCATTTCAAAGTTTATTATTATTACCTTTGGATTTAAATTACAGTAGTTTATTTCCAGTAGATTATTGAGTGAATTATCTATCCAAATGCTTGAATGAGGGAAACTAAGATACAAAAAAGACAAGGAGGGGAAAATTTAGGGAAAATCTTCCTCATAAAATAGAACAATCCCACTTTTTCATGAGTGGCCATCCCTAACATGGTGATTTTCTCAGGAAGTAGTAAAAATGTAATCACTCAAATGTAGTCACATGTGATCTGCTATTTGGTTAATTGCCATTTTCCTTCAGCTCAAATGTTACTTTCCTAGGAAATTCTTTCCTGCTCTCTGTGACAATATCAGTTCAGTTCAGTCACTCAGTCATGTCTGACTCTTTGTGACCCCACAGACTGCAGTACTCCAAGCTTCCCTACTCATCACCAACTCCTGGAGCCTGCTCAGACTCATGTCTATCGAGTCTGTGACGTCATCCAACCATCTCATCCTCTGTCAGACCCTCCACCTCTTGTGACTATATAAACCCTCACTATTATTCTCTTAGAATCCTGTGTTCTTCTTTTTAGAAGCACTTAGTGGAAACAGTGTCAGACTTTATTTTGGGGGGCTCCAAATTCACTGCAGATGGTAATTGCAGCCATGAAATTAAAAGACGCTTACTTCTTGGAAGAAAAGTTATGACCAACCTAGAGAGCATATTCAAAAGCAGAGATATTACTTTGGCAACAAAGGGCCATCTAGTCAAGGTTATGGTTTTTCAGGTGGTCATGCATGGATGTGAGAGTTGGACTGTGAAGAAAGCTGAGTGCAGAAGAATTGATGCTTTTGAACTGTGGTGTTGGAGAAGACTCTTGAGAGTCCCTTGGACTGCAAGGAGATCCAACCAGTCCATCCTAAAGGAGACCAGTCCTGCGTGTTCATTGGAAGGACTGATGTTGAGGCTGAAACTCCAGTACTTTGGTCACCTCATGCGAAGAGTTGACTCATTGGAAAATCCCTAACATGGTGATTTTCTCAGGAAGTAGTAAAAATGTAATCACTCAAATGTAGTCACATGTGATCTGCTATTTGGTTAATTGCCATTTTCCTTCAGCTCAAATGTTACTTTCCTAGGAAATTCTTTCCTGCTCTCTGTGACAATATCAGTTCAGTTCAGTCACTCAGTCATGTCTGACTCTTTGTGACCCCACAGACTGCAGTACTCCAAGCTTCCCTACTCATCACCAACTCCTGGAGCCTGCTCAGACTCATGTCTATCGAGTCTGTGACGTCATCCAACCATCTCATCCTCTGTCAGACCCTCCACCTCTTGTGACTATATAAACCCTCACTATTATTCTCTTAGAATCCTGTGTTCTTCTTTTTAGAAGCACTTAGTGGAAACAGTGTCAGACTTTATTTTGGGGGGCTCCAAATTCACTGCAGATGGTAATTGCAGCCATGAAATTAAAAGACGCTTACTTCTTGGAAGAAAAGTTATGACCAACCTAGAGAGCATATTCAAAAGCAGAGATATTACTTTGGCAACAAAGGGCCATCTAGTCAAGGTTATGGTTTTTCAGGTGGTCATGCATGGATGTGAGAGTTGGACTGTGAAGAAAGCTGAGTGCAGAAGAATTGATGCTTTTGAACTGTGGTGTTGGAGAAGACTCTTGAGAGTCCCTTGGACTGCAAGGAGATCCAACCAGTCCATCCTAAAGGAGACCAGTCCTGCGTGTTCATTGGAAGGACTGATGTTGAGGCTGAAACTCCAGTACTTTGGTCACCTCATGCGAAGAGTTGACTCATTGGAAAAGACTCTGATGCTGGGAGGGATTGGGGGCAGGAGGAGAAGGGGACAACAGAGGATGGAAGGCTGGATGGCATCACTGACTCAAATCACATGAGTTTTGGTGAACTCTGGGAGTTGGTGATGGACAGGGAGGCCTGGCGTGCTGTGATTCATGGGTTCGCAAAGAGTCAGACACAACCAAAGCAATCTGATATGCACACATGTAGGTAAGACATATCTAAATAAAAGAACCAGTCTTAAATTAAAAATCACCTGACTGCCTGATGTGTTCTTTCCTAAGTCCAGCTCACCTCACTGATTCCTGTTTTCTTTAAGATGAATCTTTCAAAGAGGCCCTTTGATCTTGCAGATAAATAAGTGAGGTTACCCACTAGTTCATCTGACATACTCAAGCATTTTTGAATTCTAGTGTGGCCTACCTGAGACTTTCACCAAATGCCTACTATTTTTTGGATACCACATTTGACCTGAAAATTCAGAAATATAAGATATGGCATCTCTCCTAGAGTAAGTTAAAATCTATCTGGAAATATAATCACACAACGAATTCCAATGGCTTCCCAAAATGGAAGTGGTAAAGAATCCACCTGCCAATGCAGGAGATCCCTAGGTTAGGAAGATCCCCTGGAGGAGGAAATGGTACTCCACTCCAGTATTCTTACCTGGGAAATCCCATGGACAGTGAAGCCTGATGGGCTTCAGTCAGTGAGGTCACAAAAGAGTCAAATAACACTTAGTGAGTAAGCAACCACATGAAAGTCACAACAATATAAATACCGTATGTTATGGTTGTGCAAAGAAACTGATCACTAACGTTTTCATAATTATTTTATTTCCAGGCAACTTGGGGGGCTATTATTTTGTCTGATATGTGATTTGCTTTATCTAGGAGTCCCACAAAATCTTAAATAAAATTGATAGATCAGTTTAATTATGAAAAAAATCTGATTTGTGCAACAAAAATCAAATAAGAGTGTACGCGTGTGTGAGAGAGGGAATAGACATAGTGTGTACTGTGTTAAATAGTGTTTCCTCAAAATCCATGTCTACCGAGAACCTTAGAATGTGACCTTATATGGAAATGGGGACTTTGTAGTGTCAAAGAGAACCAGAGCTATGCACTAAAGTGGTAAAAGAGATTTTATTCAGTAACTATTTTAATATTGGAAAAGGGAGTTTAATATAGAAAAGAGATCAATTCTGGTATATAGCCAAGGAGCCTCAATTGGGATGTATAGCCAAAGAGCAGGGAGAGGAGTTCAGTGGGTGGAAATTTACTGAGAGGGAGACATCAAAGGTAATGGATTCTTGAAAAACACGATTAATAGGATTTTTCATCCTTGATATCTGGCCATGGTGATCAGATATCAAGGATGATTATACACAAAGGGTGGAAGGGTTGACTTAGCAAAATTATTTTCTAAGTTTGGATTGTGTAGGCCACAGGCAGAATTGGGGCCAAGGAGGAGACTCAGTGATAAAGAATCTGCCTGACAAGGTAAGAGAGCTGTAGGTTTAATCCCTGGGTTGGGGAAATCCCCTGGAGGAGGAAATGACAAGCCACTCCAGTATTCTCGCCTGGAGAATCCCATGAACAGAGGAGCCTGGTGGGCTAGAGTTGAGGGGTCACAAAAAGTCAGACACAACTGAGCCACTGAATATTCACTCACAGAGACTTGTCCAGAAAAGATGTCAGAGGAACCTGACTAAAGTTTGCTCAAGGAGAGAGGTTTTGTTTTTGTTTATTTTTTTAATCAAATGCAATAAATTAAGATGAGGTCATACAGGATTAGGGTAGGCCTTAAATCCACTGTGACTGGAGCTCTTAAAAGAGAACAGAGACATAAATACCCAGGAAAAAACTTATGATTATGGATGCAGAAACTGGAATGACTCATCTACAAACCAAAGAATTCACAAGGACTGCTGACAATCATGAAAGACTATGAGAAAGCTAGGTAAGTTTCTTCCCTAGAGCCTTCAGAGGAAGCACAACACATCTGACACCTTAATCTTGGATTTCTCACCTCATAACTGTAAAAGACTAAACTCCATTGTTTGAAACCTCCCAACTTGTGGTACCCTGTTACAGCAGCACTAGAAACATAACATAGGGTACTGTATCTACAAGAGCCCAGGGACAGCAAAGATTAAGAATATGAACCACCATACCAACAAGGCTTTCTGTTTGGTGAGGAAGGTTGGAATGAGATGTGGTAAAGGAGGTGATTTCACATTGTATATCTTCTATAACTCTTTTACATGGCAGAATTATATAGTGCTTTATCCTTTCAGAAGTATGTATAAAGCATTCATTTCAGTTCAATTCAGTCACTCAGTCGTGTTCGACTCTTTGTGATCTCATGAATCGCAGTACTCCAGGCCTCCCTGTCCATCACCAACTCCCAGAGTTCACTCAGATTCAAGTCCATCGAGTCAGTGATACCATACAGCCATCTCATTCTCTGTTGTCCCTTTCTCCTCCTGCCCCCAATCCTCCCAGCATCAAAGTCTTTTCCAGTGAGTCAACTGTTTGCATGAGGAGGCCAAAGTACCAGAGTTTCAGCTTTAGCATCATTCCTTCCAGAGAAATCCCAGGGCTGATCTCCTTCAGGATGGACTGGTTGGGTCTCCTTGCAGTCCAAGGGACTCTCAAGAGTCTTCTCCAACACTACACTTCAAAAGCATCAATTCTTCGGTGCTCAGCTTTCTTTATAGTCCAACTCTCATGTCCATACATGACTACTGGAAAAACCATAGCCTTGACTAGATGGACCTTAGTCAGCAAAGTAATGTCTCTGCTTTTCAATATGCTATCTAGGTTAATCATAACTTTTCTTCCAACGAGTAAGTGTCTTTTAATTTCATGGCTGCAGTCACCATCTGCAGGGATTTTGGAGCCCCTCAAAATAAAGTCTGACACTGTTTCCACTGTTTCCCCATCTATTTCCCATGAAGTGATGGGACCAGATGCCATGATCGTCATTTACTGAATGTTGAGCTTTAAGCCAATTTTTTCACTCTTTTCTTTTACTTTCATCAAAAGGCTTTTTAGTTCCTCTTCACTTCCTGCCATAAGAGTGGTGTCATCTGCATATCTGAGGTTGTTTTATATTTCTCCCAGCAATCTTGACTCCAGCTTGTGTTTCTTCCAGTCCAGTGTTTCTCATGATGTACTCTGCATATAAGTTAAACAAGCAGGGAGACAATATACAGCCTTGATGTACTCCAATAAAAAAAGAATCTATGTAATAGATATGGGAAAAATTTAAAACTTTCTCTGAGGAAGGCTAAGGAAATCTACACGTGTATTAGTTTAGTGAATATTACCACATTATGTTAGGATGCCTTGGTTTTATCTCTTTACAATAACCACAAGCAGACCCTGAGATATCATGAATATATGGAACTGGTAGGAAGTTTTAGCTTTTCATTTTCTATTTTAAAATCCTGTTATTTGTGTTCCTTATCTAAAGTGACTCTGCATATTTTGGCACTAACCTGACAATTTACATCAGAAGGGGAAAAGGCCAGTTTTCTTTCTTTGATTTTGTGACTTGTATCTGATATCTTATTCACCACATACTTATATGTGTTATGATGAAAATATAGAAAATAAATATTTGAACCTTTAGCTTCAGAGAAGAAAATATACAGTTAAATGTTCTGTGAAGACAAGAATTGTTATTCATTTTATTTACTGCTGTATACTCAAAAATGAACAACATTTTTGCACATAGTTACATTCGGTAGCTGTTGAAGAATGAAAGAATATAAGTTGTTATCTTTGCTTTCTGTCGAGAATGTTAGGAAAATTATATAAATGACATTGACCCCGATATTCAAGCAGAAGCAAAATATCTGCATAAAAGCATTCAGGTAAGATCCTATTTTCAGAACATCAAACTTTAGGATGATATAATTATTAATTATGCCTTTTAGTGTGATTCAAGACAAAGAGGTCATGGTAGAATTCTGACAAAACATGGTCCACAGGAGAAGGGAATGGCAAACCACTTCACTATTCTTGCCTTGAGAACTCCATGAACAGTAGGAAAAGGCAAAAAGACAGGACACTAAAAGGTGAATTCCCCAGGTCAGTTGGTGCCCAATATGCTACTAGAGAAGAGTGGAGAAATAACTCCAGAAAGAAGGAAGAGATGGATCCAAAGCAAAAATGACAAGTAATGGATGTGACGGATGATGCAAGTAAAGTCTAATGCTGTAAAAAAACAATATTGCATAGGAACCTGGAATGTAAGGTCTATAACCCAAGGTAAATTAAAAGTATTCAAACAGGAGATGGCAAGAATGGATACCACATTTCAGAAATCAGTGTACTAAAATGGACAGGAATGGGTGAATTTAATTCAGATGACCATTATATCTACTACTGTGGGCAAGAATCTCAGAAACACTGGAGTAGCCCTCATAGTCAACAAAAGAGTCTGAAATATAGTACTTGGGTGCAATTAAAAAAGAGCTGGGAATACCAGACCACCTAACCTGCCTCTTGAGAAATCTATATGCAGGTCAGGAAGCAACAGTTACAACTTTACATGAAACAACAGACTGGTTCCAAATAGGAAAAGGAGTATGTCAAGGCTGTATATTGTCAGCCTGCTTATTTAACTTCTATGCAGAGTACATCATGAGAAACCCTGGGCTGGAAGAAACACAAGCTGGAGTCAACATTGCTGGAAGAAATATAAATAAATTCAGTTATGCAGACGACACCATCCTTATGGCAGAAAGTGAAGAGGAGCTAAAAAGCCTCTTGATTAAAGTGAAAGAGGAGAGCGAAAAAGTTGGCTTAAAGCTCAACGTTCAGAAAACAAAGATCATGGCATCCAGTACCATCACTTCATGGGAAACAGGTGGAGAAACAGTGGAAACAGTGTCAGACTTTATTTTGAGGGCCTCCAAAATCCCTGCAGATGGTGACTGCAGCCATGAAATTAAAAGACACTTACTTCTCGGAAGGAAAGTTATGACCAACCTAGATAGCATGTTGAAAAGCAGAGACATTACTTTGCTGACTAAGGTCTGTCTAGTCAAGCCTATGGTTTTTCTGTGGTCATATATGGATGTGAGAGTTGGACTGTGAAGAAGGCTGAGCACCGAAGAACTGATGCTTTTGAAGTGTGGTGTTGGAGAAGACTCTTGAAAGCCCCTGAGACTGCAAGGAGATCCAACTAGTCCATTCTGAAGGAGATCAACCCTGGGATTTCTTTGGATGGAATAATGCTAAAGCTGAAACTTCAGTACTTTGGCCACCTCATGAGAAGAGTTAACTCATCGGAAAAGACTCTGATGCTGGGAGGGATTGGGGGCAGGAGGAGAAGGGGAATTCCGAGGATAAGATGGCTGGATGGCATCACTGACTCGATGGATGTGAGTCTGAGTGAACTCCGGGAGATGGTGATGGACAGGCAGGCCTGGCGTGCTGTGATTCATGGGGTTGCAAAGAGTCGGACACGAATGAGTGACTGAACTGAACTGAACTGAAAAATGAGTCATTGACCGATTCAATGGACATGAGTTTGAGTAAAGTCTGGGAGTTTGCTGAAGTCCTTGGGGTTGCAAATAGTTGATCACAACTAAGTGACTGACTGAAGTGAAAAATGACAAAATGATCTCTGTTCGTTTCAAAGGCAAGCCATTTAATATCACAGTAATCCAAGTCTATGCCCTGACCAGTAAGGCTGAAGAAGCTGAATTTGAGTGTTTCTATGAAGACCTACAAGGCCTTTTAGAACTAACACCCAATAAAGATGTCCTTTGCATCGTAATCAACTAAGATGCCAAAGTAGGAAGTCAAGAGATACCTGGAGTAACAGGCAAATTTGGCCTTGGAGTACAGAATGAAGCGGAGCAAAGGCTAAAGGAATATTGCCTTGAGAATGCACTGGTCATAGCAAGCACCCTCTTCCAACAGCACAAGACAAAATTTTACACATGAACATCACCAGATGGTCAATACTGAAATCATATTGATTATGTTTTATGCAG
>SJYC01033255.1:0-12276 GCA_006408675.1 Madoqua kirkii | reverse complement strand
GATTGTATACTTATGTTATTAGCAAAAACTGAAAGATTTAATGAAAAATAAACCTGATAACACATTTGAAGAGAATATATATCCACTGGAATCCATTCTTAATGAGAGAATTATATAGCCACTTTTAAAAAGTTTGGTGCTGCAGTTTAACATGTTCTTATAATTATGAATCTATGCATGCCCTTTTCTCTAGGAATGTAACTGAAATGTGTCTGGGTGTCTGTTCAAGGGAACTATTTCCCATGTACTCCATGACACAAGTATAAAGATTTCCGTAGATTACTACTCTCAAAAGCAAATTCCTGGGGAAAATGTCAAACATTCATAAATGAGAAAGTAATTTTAAATAATAAAAAACAGGTGTGCATTCACACAACTGACTATATAAAAAATATAGAGGATTCTTAGCAATAAAATGAATAGTTCACAAATACATAGAAATATGATATCAAGAATACAAAGTACCATGTGCAAAACTTGCCTATAGCTGAAAGTAATAACACTGAAGAAAAGACATGAGGTAACACTTTCCAGGCATTATACCTGAAGAACTGAGGAACCTTTACCACTGAAAGAAGGGAAACACACAAGGTAAGCCTGAGGTAGATTATGACCACTGTATTTCTCTTCAGGGACACTTCCTGGGGTACAGAGTGAGGAGTAGGAAGTGATGATTTGATCTTGTGATCAACAAGCTCTAGTATAAGACCCTCTGCTTAAGAGTGGGCTAGCTCTCTTGAATTGCTTTTATGGGATAGTATACAGAAAATGTGATGATGTATTTTTTGAGATTAGGTTAAAAAGAATGACTTCCATTTCGCAGTCAACTCACTGTACAGCCTTGCTGGCTTGCACAGTTTCATGAAGCAATATGCTATATTGGAGAGATGCATGGGACAATTAATTGATGACAGCATCTGGCCAAAACCCAATAAGGAACACAGACCCTCCGTCTAACTACCTGACTAGAATCTAATTCTGCCGTAATCATATGAGTTTGAACGTGAATTCTTGAGATTCAGATGGCTACAATGAAATTACATTTTGATTGCAACTTGTGACAGATCCTGAGATAAAAAAACCTTGCTAAGTTTTGCCTGAATACCTGACCCATACAAACTATGAGAAAATAAGTGTATATTTTAAGTTTCATGGCAATTTGGTATATAGCAAAATATAACTAATATACCTCTTAAGTATACAGTGGATATTCACTAAGGTATATCATATTCAGAGTCATAAAACAAATCTCATGATATTTAAAAAAAATTATACCAAGTATGTTTACAGAGTATAATGGAATTAAACTAGAAATTAGTAACAGAAAGATATATGATAATACACAAAAATCTGATAATTAAACATCACATGGAACAAAGGAGAAATATGCAGGCAAATTGAAACATTTTTAATTAAAATCAAAATTCATTGTAAAAATATTTTTTGAAAGAAAGGATCAGCTAAGACAGTGTAGTAGAAAGACCCTGAGTTCACTCAACAACCACAACAAAACCACAACTACTTGCAGAGAAACCATCTAAGAAAAAGACTGAAACCTATGAAAACAAATTTCTACAGCTAGATATAAAGAAAGAACCATAATGAGACAGGTAAGAAGGGTGTACTCTCAATATAATCAAGTTCCCCTCAGGTGGGTTACCGATAAACTAGAGAATAATTAAAGCACAGAAATTCTCCCACAGGAGTAAGAGTTCTGAGCTTCAGACTCAGTTCCCCAGCTCAGGAGTCCTGCACTGAAAGAACTCCCAGGACATGTTAAGGTCAGCAGGGCTTAATTTGGGGGGTACCAAAAAACTATCAGAAATAGACCCATCTACTCATAATGGATCTATACAAAATCTGATGTGTACTGGTGTGGAGCCTTTAATGGGAAACCTTGGGGGAAAAAAGGGCTAGCTTTGTGGTGGGACACTAAGATGGTGCCTGGTGGAAGAGATGGGGGCGTGGTCTATGTTGTTTGTCAAGTTTTTTGATTGGCTGTCTTATTTCCGGGCCTGTAGACAGCACGTGATTTCCATAAACTCCTGTTATAATGAAGGCACATGATGATTTGACCTTTAACGTGATTGGTGCAATAATGGAAAGTCCCTCTTAAACCCTCCTTGCCTATATAAGCTGGGAGTTTGTGTCAATAAAGCGGAACTGCTTAGACAGAACCCCTGTCCTGTCTGATTGTCTCTCGCTCGCTGAGGGTTGGCAAATAGCAGGCTCACCTCTCCTCGGACCCTCGGCTTTGCTGAGGGAAGTTCCACTGCCTCTCTCTTTCTGCGGAGCGCCCCCCCCATACTGGGACCTCAGGCAAAAGTAGTAATTTGAGAAGAACCTGGGTAGTTACTTACCTGCTGGTCTTAAAGAGTCCCCTGGAGAGGTGAGGGGTGGCCGAGGCTCATCCTGGGGACATAGACACTATCAGCAACCATATTTGTGAGCCAATTTTACAATATAAACATGCTGCTGGCAGCTGCTTTATTGGCTCATTAGCACCAAGATCCAGCTGTACCCAACAGCCTATGAGCAGAAGTGCTGGGACACCTCAGGTCAAACAACTAACTGAATGGGGACACAGCCCCCGTCATCATCAGACAGGTGCCCAAAAATTTCCTAAGTCCTCCAGACATGCTTCTTCACACAGCCCTGCCCATCAGAGGGCCAAAACCCAACTCCACCCACCAGTGGACAGGCTCTGCTCTACCATCAGGAAACCTGCACTAGCCTCTAGACTAGCCTTACCCACCAGGGGGCAGACACCAGATGGAACGAAACCACAATCCTGCAGCCTGGGACCCAGACTACACAGCAGGCTACACCCTAACCTGGGACCAGTGGGGTACCGGCCTTGTCCACTAGTAGATCAACACAAGCTTTGTGACAACCATGGCCTCACACCCAACTATTCCAGAAACAGGCCCTCCCCTCCTCAAAGATCTAATATGTGCCCTGGACCCCAGAGCCCTGTGGCCAGACTCTAAGACCTGACTGTCTGCAAGTAGTCTGGCACTAACCCTAGGACCATGTTTCACCTGCATGTGGTGGAAGGAAATAGCACCAGAGTCTTCTGAACCCTGACTCTACCCAATAGTGAGTCAATACTAGCCTCAGAGCCCCCTGGGGTTCTTCAGTCAGCAGTCTCACTACTAGCAGCCAGCACCATCTGCACAAGGCAGGTCCTAGCAACCAATCAGGATAAGGGTCAACCAAGCCTGTCAAGACTGACCACCTAGCTCATCAAAACAGAAGTGCCTACAAACCTTTTGAGGGGGAATCCCTAGAGCATATAACTTGGGTGATGACAGAGGAGTATGCTGCAGGGACACATACATACACAAAAATTTGGGATGGCTCTTATATACAAAAAAAAATACCAATAGCAACTTAGACAAAATGAAGCAGCTGAGGAACATGTTTTAGACTAAGGAATAAGATAAAATCTCAGAAGAAGACCTAAGTGAAGAAAGATAGTTCACGCAAGAAAAGAGTTCAGAATCAAGACTGTAAAGATAATTAAAGAACTTGGGGAAATAATGGATGCATAGAATGATAGGTTAGAAGTTTTCAACCAATAGCTAGAAAATATAAAAAATAACTAATCAGATGCAAAATACAATAACTTAAATGAAAAATATACTAGAAGTGATCATTAGTAGACTAAATGATAAAGAAGAATGGATCAGTGAGCTGGAAGACAGTATAGAAATCATTGCCACTGAACAGAAAAAAGAATGAAAAGAAAGACATGAGACATCTATGGCAACATCAAGCACACTAATATTTGCATCACAGGGTTCCAAATGGAGATGAGAAAGAAAAAAAATGGGCTAAGAACATATCTGAAATACATATGTTACTTATCTATTTCATATAATAGCTGAAATATAAAATAAAAATATAAATATTTTATTATAAATAATTAAATAGCATATAAAATAAAAAATATAAATAAATAAAATATAAAGCAATAAAATATAATAGCTGAAATTTTTCCTAACCTGGGAAATTTTCCTAAATTTTTCCTGGGAAATTTCCTAAAAATTTCCTGGGCAATTTTTCCTAAAATAATATATATATATATAGAAAATAAATAAAATATGAAAGCTGAAATTTTTCCTAACCTGGGAAAGGGACAGTTACCCAAGTCTAAAAAGCACAGATACTCCCATACAGGATGAATCCAAAGAGCAAGACTCCAAGATGCATTGCAATTAGAATGACAAAAATTAAAGATAAAGAATAGTAAAAGCAACAAAAGAAAAGAAACAAATAATATACAAAAAACCTCTCATAAGGTTATTTAGCTGATTTTTTGGCAGAAACTCTGCAGGATAGAAGGGACTGATATGATATATTGAAAGTCATGAAAGGGAAAAACCTGTGACCAAGTACTCTACCCAGCAGAGTTCAAAGTTTGGTAGAAGAAAATAAATAAAAATCAGAGCAGGAATTAATAAAATAGCAAATAAAAGACAATAGAAAAAATTAATGAAATTAAAAGCTAGTCCTTTTGAAAAGATTAAAAAAAAAAAAACTGATAAGCTTTCAGCCAGAATCATCCAAAAAAAAAGGGAGAGGGTCCAAATCAATAAAATTATAAATCAAAATGGATAAGTTACAGTCGACATTACAGAAATGCAAAGAATCACAAGGGACTACTATGAGCAATTATGTGCCAATAAAATTGTCAACACAAAAGAAATGGACAGATACTTGAAAAGACACTCTCCCAAGACTGAGCAAGGAAGAAATAGAAAAGATGAACACATCAATTATCACTGATGAATTTTAATCAGTAATTTGAAAACTCCCAACAAAAATCTAGGAGTAGATGACTTCACAGGTGAATTCAATCGAATTTTTAGAAACAAAATAACACTCATTCTTTGGATACTATTCAAAAAAAAAAAAAAACCATTTCAGAGAAAGGAACACTCCCAAACTCATTCTGTGAGGCCACCGTCATCTTGACACCAAAGCTAGACAAAGATGTCAAAAAAAGGTTATAGACTAATATTACTGATGAACATAGATGCAAAAATACTCAACAAAATACTGCTGCTGCTGCTGCTAAGTCGCTTCGGTCGTGTCTGACTTTGTGCGACACCATAGATGGCAGCCCACCAGGCTCCCCCGTCCCTGGGATTCTCCAGGCAAGAACACTGGAGTGGGTTGCCACTTCCTTCTCCAATGCATGCAGGTGAAAAGTGAAAGTGAAGTCGCTCAGTCATGTCCAACCCTCGGCAACCCCATGGGCTGCAGCCTACCAGGCTCCTCCGTCCATAGGATTTTCCAGGCAAGAGTTCTGGAATGGGTTGCCATGGGAAACTGAATCTAACCATACTTTGCAAGGATTATACACCACAACCAAGTGTAATTTATCCAAAATATTCAAGGATTTTTTCAGTATTTGCAAATTAATTAATGGGATTAACCTCATTAACACATTGAAGAAGAATAAAAACCATATGATTATATAAATAGATGCAGAAAAAGCTTTTGATAAAAGTCAACATTTCTTTGTGATAAAAAGTATTCAGAAAGCAGGCATAGAGGGAACATACTCAACATAAAGTCAATATATGACAAACCTGCAGCTAACATCATACTTTAGAAAAACTGAAAGCATTCTAAGATCAGGAATGCCCACTCTAGCCACTTATACTAAATATAATTTTTGAAATCTAGCAATAGCAAACAGAGAAGAAAAACAAATGAAAGGAATCCAAGTTGGAAAAGAAGAAGTAAAACTGTCACTGAAGATGAAATGATAATATATGTATATAATCCTAAAGATGTCACCAGAAAAGTACTAGAGCTAAGCAATGCATTCAGTAAAAGTACAGGATACACAATTAATATACAGAAATCTGTTACTTATCTATATACTAACAACAAAATATCAGAAAGAGAAATTAAGAGATAATTCCATTTATCACTGAATCAAAAAGAATAATATACCTGGCAATAAACCTACCTAAGGAGGCAAAAGACCTGTATTCTGAAAACTATAAGATTCTGGTGAAATAAACTGAAGATAAGATAAATGCATGGAAAGGTATTACTGTATTTTTGGATTGTAATAATCAATATTGTTAATATGACCATACTATCCAAGGCAATCTACAGATTCAATGCACTACATATCAAGTTACCAACAGCATTTTTCATAGAATGGGAACAAAAGAATAATTTGTATGGAAACACAAAAGATCCTGAATAGCCAAAAACAATCTTCAGAAAAACAGAGCTGGAGGACTCATGCTCCTTGACTTCAGACTACACTGCAAAGTTAAAGGAAGAAAACAGCATAGGACTGGCATAAAAACAGACACAGATTGGTGGAAGAGAATAGAGAGCCCAGAGATAACCTCACACACATATGATCAATTTATCTACAACAAAGGAGGCAAGAATATACAAAGTAGAAAAGAAAATTTCTTCAATAAGTGGTGCTGGGAAAACTGGACAGCTACATGCTAAATAATGAAATTATAACATTCCCTAACACCATATACAGAAATAAACTCAGAATGGATTAAAGGCCTAAATGTAAGACTGGATAGTATAAAACTCCTAGAGGAAAGAAAACATAGGCAGAACAGTCTGACATAAACCACAGCAATATTTTTTGAATCCACCCCTTAGAATAATGAAACAAAAGCAAAAATAAACAAATGACACCTAATTGAGCTTAAATGTGTTTCATTAGCAAAGGAAACCATAAACAAAGTGAAAAAATAGTCTATAGAATGGTTACAAACATTTGCAAATGATGTGACTGATAAGGGCTTAATTACCAAAATATATGAACAGCTCACAGCTCATACAATTCAATAACAAACAACCCAAACAAAGAAAGAGGAGAGGAACTAAACATTGATTTCTCCAAAGGAATACAAGTGGCCAACAGGCACATAAAAATATACTCAGAATTCCTAGTATTAGTGAAATGCAAACCAAAACTACAAGGTATCATATCACATCAGCAGCACGGCCAACATCAAAGCATCTACAAATTATAAATGTTGGAGTGGGTGTGAAGAAAAGGGAACTCACCTACACTGTTGGTGGGAATGTAAACTGCTGAAGCCTCTATAGAGAACAGTATGGAGGCTCCTTAGAAAACTAAAAATAGATTTACTATATTACTCCAGTCATCCCACTTTTAGACATACACCTGGAAAAGATAAACACCCTTAATTTGAAAAGAATATTGTACCCCAATATTCACAGCAGCACTGTTTACAATAGCCAAGACATGGAAATAATCTAAATACCTAAATGTCCATTGACAGATGAATGGATTTACAAGATGTGGCATGCACCCCCGTACTCACAAACACACATATATATAATTAAATTCTGTTTAGTTGCTAAGTCGTGTTTGACTTTTATGACCCCATGGGTGCCCGTCAGGCACCCTCTTTCCATGGGATTTCCCAGGCAAGAATACTGGAGTGGGTTGTCATTTCCTTCTCTAGGCGATCTTAGAGAACCCATATCTCCCATGTTGGCAGGCAGATTCTTTATCACTGAGCCACCTGGGAAGCCCTGAAGGAAATGTTACTCAACCATAAAACAGAATAAAATAATGCAACACGGATGGACCTAGAGATTATCATACTAAGTGAAGTAAGTCAGGCAGAAAAAAAACAAACATATGATATCACTTATATGTGGAATCTAAAAAAGATACAGGTGAACTTATTTATTAAATAGAAATAGACTCACAGACATGGAAAACAAATTATGGTTACCAAAGAGGAAAACAGAAGAAAGGGTTTCATTATGAGTTTGGGATTAATAGATACACACTACTGTATATAAGATAGATAACAAGGATCTACTGTACAGTACAGGGAACTATATTGAATATCTTATAGAAACATGTGATGGAAAAGGATATGAAAAAGAATATATTATGCCACTCAACACTTTAAATGAAAAGATTTTTTTTTTTTTCTGCTCTTACCCTAACAAGTGCAAGTTAGAGACAGGCCGTTACCTTGTCAGAGGAGCAAATAGTTTGAACCTTTATTCTTTCCTGTTCTCTTCATTTGGGATATACTAGCTGCCATTTCTGAGCCCTCTAGGGTCAGAGCAAAAATAAGAAAAATGATACATCAAATTCCTAATGATGGCTACTTTCATGAAAGAGCTTAAAATATTCTATGCTTTACTAATCATTAAAGCTTACTCCTTTCTCCCTTATTCATTCCGGTCCCATCTGCTAAAGCACCACTGACTTAATATCGACCATGCACTCCTTTCTCTGGGAATTCTTTCCCAGAGTCTAGCTTTCCAGCAGCACACTCCATACAATTTCTTTGTTTTCTGTGAGGACAATTCTCTTGACCTGGACAGGACTTAACCTCACCCAGGTGATCTGCCACATGAATGATACATGGTCCACAAGAAACACTTATATGCTCTTTGGCTTGATTAAATATAAGAGTAGGATCTGAATCCAACACAGAAGCAATTTGCTCCTTACTCCACTCATTGGAACACCTAGTCAAACTAATTCATACTCTTAGGTTTCCTCTATGAAATTTCTTATCTAACTAATGAAAATATCTTTGTTTCCTAGGTCTGACACAGCAAAGAAACACAAACTGAGTGACTAAGAACCATAAGAAATTTGTCTCACTGTTCTGAAGGCTAGAATTCAGAAATCTTAGGGAGAAATGTTTTTGTGCTTTTTTTTTAGCTTCTAGTGGCTTGCCGGCATGGCAGCACTTCAATCTCTAATCTCTTCTTCTTATCAGGCCATGGCATTCCCTCCTTGTGTGTCTTTTCCTCTCCTAAGGACAATGGTTATATCGAATCAAAGACTACCTTAATAGCCTCATCTTAATTTGGCCACATCTGCAAAAAGCCTGTTTTCATGTAAGATCACACTCATAACTACCTGGGATTAACATTGCAATGCATCTTTTTGGAGGACACAATTCAACCCATAACAACAAACGAGCTCTCTAAATGGTCCCTCTGATGTTGCATTTAAAGATCTGTCCACCCATTCTCTCCTTAGTGTACAGATGTTGTAGCAGTAGTAGTGGTGTTTAAGGGAAGGGCATGAAAGTGAAGGTTGCTCAGTCATGTCTGACTCTATGCAACCTCATGGAATATACAGTCCATGGAATTCTCCAGGCCAGAAAACTGGAGTGGGTAGCTGTTCCCTTCTCCAGAGGATCTTCCCAACTCAGGAATGGAACCCAGGTATCTCACATTGCAGGCAGGTCCTTACCAGTGGAGCCATCAGCAAAGCCCAAGAATACTGGAGTGGGTAGCCTATCCCTTCTTCAGCAGATCTTCCCGACACACTGGAGAAGGGATAGACTGGCATCAGTTCAGTTCATTTCAGTCACTGAGTTGTGTCCACTGTTTGTAACTCCATGGACTGCAGCATGCCAGGCTTCTCTGTCCGTTAACCAACTCCCAGAGCTTTCTCAAACTCATGTCCATCAAGACAATGAGGCTATTCAACCATCTCATCCTCTGTCATCCCATTCTCCTCCCACCTTCAATCTTTCCCAGCATCAGAATCTTTTCGAATGAGTCAGTTCTTAGCATAAGGTACCAAAATATTGGAGTTTCAGGATCGATTTCCTTTAGGATTGACTGGTTGAATGTCCTTGTAGTCCAAAGGATCCTCAAGAGTCTTCTCCAACACCACATTTAAAAAGAATCAGTTCTTTGGCACTCAGCTTTCTTTATAGTCCAACTCTCACGTCCATATATGACTCCTGGAAAAACCATAGCTTTGACTAGATGGACATTTGTTGGCAAAGTAATGTCTCTGCTTTTTAATAAGCTGTCTAGGTTGGTCATAGCTTTTCTTCCAAGGAGCAATCATCTTTTAATTTCATGGCTGCAGCCACCATCTGCAATGATTTTGGAGACCCCAACAATAAAGTCATTCACTGTTTCCATTGTTTCCCCATCTATATGCCATGAAGTGATGTGACCAGATGCCATGATCTTAGTTTTCTGAATGTTGAGGTTTAAGACAACTTTTTCACTCTTCTCTTTCACTTTCATCAAGAGGCTTGTTAGCTCTTCTTTGTTTTCTTCCATAAAGGTGGTGTCATGAGCATTATGTGAGGTTATTGAGATTTGTCCTGGCAATCTTGATTTCAGCCTGTGCCTCATCCAGCCTGGAATTCTGCATGACGTACTCTGCATATAGGTTAAATATGCAGAGTGACAATATACAGCCTTGACGTACTCCTTTTCCTATTTGGAACCAGTCTGTTGTTCCATGTCCAGTTCTGACTGTTGCTTATTGACCTGCTTACAGATTTCTCAGGAGACAGGTAAGGTGGTCTGGAATTCCCATCTCTTAAAAAAATTTTCACAGTTTTTGTGATTCACACAGTCAAAGTCTTTGGTGTAGTCAATAAAGCAGAAGTAGATGTTTTTTTATAAAACTGTCTTGTTTTTTCAATGATCCAATGGGTTTTGAATCTCATTCCAGTTTGTTCTCTGGTTCCTCTGCTTTTTCTAAATACAGTTTGAACATCTGGAATTTTGTGGTTCATGAACTGTTGAAGCCTGGCTTGGAGAATTTTGAGCATTAATTTGCTAGCATGTGATATGAGTGCAATTGTATGGTAGTCTGAACATTCTTCAGCATTGCCTTTCTGTGAGATTGGAATGAAAACTCACCTTTTCTAAGCTTGTGGCCACTGCTGAGTTTTCCAAATTTGCTGGCATATTGAATGCAGCACTTTCACAGCATCACCTTTTAGGATTTAAAATAACTCAACTGGAATTCCATCACCTCCACTAGCTTTGTTTCTAGTGATGCTTCCAAAGGCCCACTTAATTTCACATTCTAGGATGTCTGGCTCTAGGTAAGTGATCACTTCATTGTGGTTATCTGGGTCATGAAGATAGTTTTTGTACAATTCTTCTGTGTATTCTTGCCACCTCTTCTTAATATCTTCTGCTTCTGTTAGGTCCATACCATTTCTGCCCTTTTTGTGTCCATCTTTGCATGAAATATTCCCTTGGTATCCCTAATTTTCTTGAAGAGATCTCTAGTCTTTCCCATTCTATTGTTTTTCTCTATTTCTTTGAATTTATCCCTGAAGAAGGCTTTTTTATTTCTCCTTGCTATTCTTTGGAACTCTGCATTCAAATGGGTATATCTTTCCTTTTCTCCTTTGATTTTCACTTTTCTTTTCACAGATATTTGTAAGTCCTCCTCCAACAACAATAATTTTGCCTTTTTACATTTCTTTTTCTTGGGGATAGTCTTGACCCCTGTCTCCTGTACAATGTCATGAATCTTCGTCCATACATCTTCAGGCACTTTGCCTATCAGATATAATCAATTTATTTGTCACTTCCACTATATAATCATAAGGGATTTGCTTTAGATCATATCTAAATGGCACAGTAGTTTTTCCTACTTTCTTAAGTCTAACTTTTGCAATAAAGATTTCATTATCTGAGTCACAGTCAGCTCCTGGTCTTGTTTTTGTTGATGTTTTTGAGCTTGTTGATGTTTTGTTGAGTTTTGGTGTTGTTGAAGATTCTTGAGAGTCCCTTGGACTGCCAAGAGATCCAACTAGTACATCTTAAAGAAGATCAGTCCTGAGTGTTCATTGGTAGGACTGATGTTGAAGCTGAAACTCCAATACTTTGGCCATTGGTGGGAAGTACTGACTCATCCGAAAAGACCCTAATGCTGGGAAAGATTGAGGGCAGGAGGAGAAGGGAACAAGACAACATAGGATGAGATGGTTGGATGGCATCACTGACTCAATGTACATGAGTTTGGGTAAACTCCAGGAGTTGCTGGATAGGGAGGCCTAGCATGCTATAGTCCATGAGGTTGCAAAGAGTCAGACACAACTGAGTGACTGAACTGAACTGGACTGATAGAGCTTCTCCATCTGTGGCTGTAAATAATATAGTCAATCTAAATAATTTTTTGACTAAAACTCCATTCTTAAATATATATAACCTTGTCCTATATTTTCTAAGACTCCAGTAAATGGGTCCTCATGGGCAAAACCCTCTCTGACATAAATCACAGCAGGATCCTCTATGATCCACCTCCCAGAATGTTGGAAATAAAATCAAAAATAAACAAATGGGACCTAATTAAAGTTATAAGCTTCTGCACAACAAAGGAAACTATAAGCAAGGTGAAAAGACAGCTGTCAGAATGGGAGAAAGTAGAGCAAATGAAGCAACTGACAAACAACTAATCCCCAAAATATACAAGCAACTTATGCAGCTCAACTCCAG
>SJYC01033253.1:0-12953 GCA_006408675.1 Madoqua kirkii | reverse complement strand
GGGGGGATGGGCAGGGAAGGGAGGTGGGAGGGGGCTTTGACATGGGGAGATTGTCTACACCTGTGGCTGATTCGTGTCAGTGTATGGCAGAACCAATGCAGTACTGTGAAATGGAATAAGCATTAAACAAAAAATAAAAATTAAAAATAAAATAAAATAAAAATTAAAAAAAAAATAAAAAAAAATAAAAATTCTAAAAAAAAAAAAAACTACTGAAAAGACTGCCATTAAAACCATTGTTTTCATCAATTCCAGGTTCATTTCTACCCATACAATACGTGGTAAGCTTATTATTTCTCATGCAAAAAACCCACATTATGTAATTTCCTAACCCATAAATAATTTCTAAATAAAAGCTCTATCAATGGTAGCTTACTATAAATTACCTTTGAATTGGTAGAAGACTCATCTATGATTAGGTACATTTGAAGGCTAAAAATAACATTCAAGTATACAAAATAATCCTCAGTTCAGTTCAGTCGCTCATTCGTGTCCAACTCTGCGATTCCATGAACTATAACGTGCAAAGCCGCCCCGTCCATCACCAACTCCTGGAGTTAACTCAAACTCTTGTCAATTGAGTCCGTGATGCCATCCAACCGTCTCATCCTCTGTCGTCCCCTTCTCCTCCTGCCTTCAATCCTTCCTTAGCATCAAGGTCTTTTCAAACGACTCAGCTCTTCACATCAGGTGGCCAAAATATTGAAGTTTCAGCCTCAACATTAGTCCTTCCAATGAATACCCAGGACTGATTTCCTGTAGGATGGACTGGTTGGATCTCCATGCAGTCCAAGGGACTCTCAAGAATCTTCTCAAAAACCACAGTTCAAAACCATCAATTCTCCAGTGCTCAGCTTTCTTTATAGTCTAACTCTCACATCCATACATGACTGCTAGCCTTGACTAGGTGGACCTTTGTTAGCAAAGTAATATCTTTGCTTTTTTAATATGCTGTCTAGGTTGGTCATAACTTTTCTCCTAAGGAGTAAGCATCTTTTAATTTCATGGCTGCAATCACCATCTGCAGTGATTCTGGAGCTAAAAAAAAAAAAAAAATTGGCCACTGTTTCCATTTCCCCATCTATTTGCCATGAAGTGATGGGACCAGATGCCATGATCTTCATTTTCTGAATGCTGAGCTTTAAGCCAACTTTTTTACTCTTCTCTTTCACTTTCATCAAGAGGCTCTTTAGTTCTTCACTTTCTGCCATAAGGGTGGTATCATCTGCATATCTGAGTTATTGATATTTCTCCTGGCAATCTGGATTCCAGCCTGTGCTTCCTCCAGCTCAGCATTTCTCATGATGTACTCTGCATAACAGTTAAATAAGCAGGGTGACAATATACAGCTTTGACATACTCCTTTTCCTATTTGGAACCAGTTTGTTGTTCCATGTCCAGTTCTAACTATTGCTTCCTGACCTGCATACAGATTTCTCAAGAGGCAGGTCAGGTGGTGTGGTATTCACATCTCTTTCAGAATTTTTCACAGTTTCTTGTGATCCACACAGTCAAAGGCTTTGGTATATTCAATAAGGCAGAAATGGATGTTTTTCTGGAACTCTCTTGCTTTTTTGATAATCCAACGGACATTGGCAATTTGATCTCTGGTTCCTCTGCCTTTTCTAAAACCAGCTTGAATATCTGGAAGTTCACAGTTCACGAATTGCTGAAGCCTGGCTTGGAGAATTTTTAGCATTACTTTACTAGCGTGTGAGATGAGTGCAATTGCGCAGTATTTTCAGCATTCTTTGGCATTGCCAACTTAAGAGTAGTTCAGTTCAGTTTAGGTGCTCAGTCATGTCCGAATTTTTGTGAACCAATTAATTCTTCATTATGGGCTGCCCTCTATGGGGTTGCACAGAGCCAGACACGACTGAAGTGACTTAGCAGTGGCAGTGATGCTAAATTGAAAACATATCAAAAGTGTTTCCAAGACTACCTATTATTATTTAATTAACATTAAAATTATGAGAGTAAGAGGAAGTTTTATATTTTCTCATTTTATATCATCCTTAAAATTACCTCTAAATGTTTATATTCACTAAACTTTCCTTAAAATATCATAGTTAGTGGAGGTGATGGAATTCTAGCTGATATATTTCAAATCCTAAAAGATGATGCTGTGAAAGTGCTGGGCTCAATATGCCTACAAATTTGGAAAACTCAGCAGTGGCCACAGGACTGGAAAAGGTCAGTTTTCATTCCAATCACAAAGAAAGGCAATGTCAAAGAATGTTCAAACTACTGCACAATTGCACTCATCTTACACACTAGCAAAGTAAAGCTCAAAATTCTTCAAGCAAGGCTTGAACAGTACGTGAACTGAGAACTTCCAGATGTTCAAGCTGGATTTAGAAAAGGCAGAGGAAACAGAGAGCAATTGCCAACATCCATTGGATCATCAAAAAAGCAAGAGAGTCTCAGAAATATATCTACTTCTGCTTATTGACTACACCAAAGCCTTTGACTGTGTGGATCACAACAAACTGTGCAAAATTCTTAAAGAAATAATATCAGACCACTTCACCTGCCGCCTGAGAAATATGTATGCAGGTCAAGAAGCAACAGGTAGAACTGGACATGGAACAACAGATTGGTTCAAAATTGGGAAAGAAGTATGTCAAGGCTGTATAATATCACCAAGTTTATTTAACTTATATGAAGAATACATCATGGGAAAGGCTGAGCTGGATAAATCATAAGCTTGAATCAAGGCGATATAGCCAGGAGATATAGCAACCACCTCAGATATGCAGATAACATCATCCTTATGGCAAAAAGCAAAGTGTAACTAAAGAGCCTCTTGATGAAAGTGAAAGAGGAGGGTGAAAAAGTTGGCTTAAAACTCAATATTAAAAAAAAAAACAAAACAAAGATCAAGGCATCCAGTTTCAGCCCTTCATGGCAAATAGATGGGAAAACAATGGAAATAGTGGAAGATTTTTATTTTCTGGGGCTCCAAAATCACTGTAGAGTGTGACTGCAGCCATGAAATTAGAAGACATTCTCCTTGGAAGAAAAGCAAGCCTAGATGACAAACATATGCAGCATATTATAAAGGAGACATTATTTTGACAGCAAAGATCCATATAGTCAAAGGTATGGTTTTTCCAGTAGTCATGTATGGATATGAGAGTTGGACCATAAAGAAAGCTGGACATTGGAAAACGGATGCTTTCCAACTGTGATGTTGGAGATGATTCTTGATAGTCCCTTGGATGGCAAGGAGATCCAGCCAGTCAATCCTAGAGGAAATCAACACTGAATATTCAATGGAAGTACTGACACTGAAGCTGAAGTTCCAATATTTTGGTCACCTGATGCAAATTGCCGACTCATTGGAAAGGATCCTGATACTGGGAAAGATACAAGGCAGGAGAAGAAGGGGACAACAGAGGATGAGATGGTTGGATGGCATCACTGACTCAATGGACATGAGTTTGAACAAGCTTCAAGAGATAGTGAAGGACAGGGAAGTTGTCTACTGCAGTCCGAGGGGTAACAAAGAGTTGGACATGACTAGGCGACTGAAAAACAATGAAGTTACATAGACTTTGGATACATAATGCTAGTTGTTGTATTAAAAGATAAAATTCTCCGTGAATTAGCACTGAAAATTGATTTTTCAACTGTCAGTATTTATTCAATATCATATGTTACCATTAGAAGGCATATCCTCTTTACCTGTTCTTTTTGCTCTCTAGATCTCCTTTTGCATGGTGCAGGAGGTATCAGCATAGGAGCCAAGAGAGAAAATGGAGGATTGTGTAAGAGAGAGTACAGTCCAAAATTGACTGTGGTATAATCCTTCTCACATTTTAAACTGGAAATGAAATTGGTCACAACCTAACACCTAACTTCATACGAAGCATGGAGACTGTAAAATGTCACACTTTCATGGGATTTCTAAGGCAGCAGTACTTTGTAGATACTAGATATATTTGGAAAGAATAACCAGACTAGCTAATTGATAAACGATGAGTGCTCTATTCACTTAGAGTTTTCTTCAGGAAATAAAAATTAACTTCTTAAAAAGTGAGAGCTTCTTCTTCTACTTTGCAAAATGGTGTTATATATCCATTATCACTACAAAGTAATTCATTTTGTTTTCTTTTTAATTTTTACTAATATACTTTGATATTTACTCAATGAAAAATTACATTTCCAATTTAAAAAGATAATTTTTCATTGAGTAAATATCAAAGTATATTAGTAAAAATTAAAAAGAAAACAAAATGAATTACTTTGTAGTGATAATGGATATATAACACCATTTTGCAAAGTAGAAGAAGAAGCTCTCACTTTTTAAGAAGTTAATTTTTATTTCCTGAAGAAAACTCTAAGTGAATAGAGCACTCATCGTTTATCAATTAGCTAGTCTGGTTATTCTTTCCAAATATATCTAGTATCTACAAAGTACTGCTGCCTTAGAAATCCCATGAAAGTGTGACATTTTACAGTCTCCATGCTTCGTATGAAGTTAGGTGTTAGGTTGTGACCAATTTCATTTCCAGTTTAAAATGTGAGAAGGATTATACCACAGTCAATTTTGGACTGTACTCTCTCTTACACAATCCTCCATTTTCTCTCTTGGCTCCTATGCTGATACCTCCTGCACCATGCAAAAGGAGATCTAGAGAGCAAAAAGAACAGGTAAAGAGGATATGCCTTCTAATGGTAACATATGATATTGAATAAATACTGACAGTTGAAAAATCAATTTTCAGTGCTAATTCACGGAGAATTTTATCTTTTAATACAACAACTAGCATTATGTATCCAAAGTCTATGTAACTTCATTGTTTTTCAGTCGCCTAGTCATGTCCAACTCTTTGTTACCCCTCGGACTGCAGTAGACAACTTCCCTGTCCTTCACTATCTCTTGAAGCTTGTTCAAACTCATGTCCATTGAGTCAGTGATGCCATCCAACCATCTCATCCTCTGTTGTCCCCTTCTTCTCCTGCCTTGTATCTTTCCCAGTATCAGGATCCTTTCCAATGAGTCGGCAATTTGCATCAGGTGACCAAAATATTGGAACTTCAGCTTCAGTGTCAGTACTTCCATTGAATATTCAGTGTTGATTTCCTCTAGGATTGACTGGCTGGATCTCCTTGCCATCCAAGGGACTATCAAGAATCATCTCCAACATCACAGTTGGAAAGCATCCGTTTTCCAATGTCCAGCTTTCTTTATGGTCCAACTCTCATATCCATACATGACTACTGGAAAAACCATACCTTTGACTATATGGATCTTTGCTGTCAAAATAATGTCTCCTTTATAATATGCTGCATATGTTTGTCATCTAGGCTTGCTTTTCTTCCAAGGAGAATGTCTTCTAATTTCATGGCTGCAGTCACACTCTACAGTGATTTTGGAGCCCCAGAAAATAAAAATCTTCCACTATTTCCATTGTTTTCCCATCTATTTGCCATGAAGGGCTGAAACTGGATGCCTTGATCTTAGGAATCTAGAACTCCAAACACTACAAAGATTTTTCAAATGAACTACCAAGTTATGATATGAGATGAAAATTAAAAATAAATAGTTTGTTGTTACAGTTTTCTCCTATATGCAGTGTATGGTTACCCAAAACTTCAACTTTTCTGGATATTTTTTGAGTAAGATTGCACTGCATATGCTTGAATCAGAATATAAAGAAGAGGTAGAAGGACTTGTGCTCACCTTCTCCAGCTAGAGCACCAAAATCACAGCTAGCTATTGAACAACCATCTACAGGAACATACTGGAACCCACCAAAAAAAATATACCTCATATCCAAGGACAAAGTAGAAGCTGTGACAAAACAGTAGAAAGATCATAATCATGATAAAATCAAATTCTACAGCCACCAGTTGTTTGACCCGCAAACTGTAGAACAATACCAAAGAAGTTCTCACACTGTTGTGAAGGTTCTAGACCCTACATCAGGTTCCTTAGCCTGGGGATAGAGCCAAGGGACTGGGAATCCCCAAGGAATTTTACTTTGTAGGCTAGCAGGGTTTGATTGCAGGACTTCCACAAGACTGGGATAAACAGACTCCACTCTTGGAGGGCACAAACAAAATTTTGTGTGCACCAGGATCTAGGGGAAAAGAGACTGAGTCAAATCTGTGTGTAAGTGTCTAAGGATCTCCTACAGAGGCATGTGTTGGCAGTGGCCCACCATGGAGACAGGGGAACTGGCAGCAAGAGTCCTTGGAGATATGTCTCAGCATAAGTCCTCTTGGAGGTCATTAATACCCTACCATAGAGCCTGTATACTCTGGGAGTGGGTCACTCAGGCCAAACAACTAACAGGGAGAAGACAATTGAATTAAAGTTTTACTGAGCCCTGCTCATCAGAGCAAGACCCAGTTTTCCCCACAGCCAATCCCTCCCCCATCAAGAAGGTTGCACAAGCCTCAACCCCATCCAGAAAAGGGCAAACAGAAGAATTAATAACTACAATCCAATCAACCTCTAGAACTAATACCACAATCACAGAAAACTAACCAAAATGGAAAAAAAAAAGGATTATATCCCAGATGAAGGAACAAAATAAATCTCCAGAAAAACAACTAAATGAAATGGAGATAGGCAACTTCCTAGAAAAAATTCAGAATAATGATAGTGAAAATAATCTTTGATCTCTGAAAAATAACTGGAGAAAATGCAAGAAATGTTTACCAAAGACCTAGAAATTTTAAAGAACTAATAATACACTTGAAGGAATAAGTAGCAGAATAACTAAAGCAGAAGAATGGATAAATGACCTGGAAGACGATGGTGGAAAACAATGCTGCAAAACAGAATGCAGGAAAAAAGAAGAAATGAAGACACTCTATGAGACCTTTGGGACAACAGCAAATGCACCAATATCCACATTATAGTGGTCCCAGAAGGAGAAGAGAGAAAAGACCTGAGAAATATTAGAAGAGATAATAGCCAACATGGGTAAGGAAATAATCAAGCAAGTCCAGGAAGTTCAGAGAGTCTCATGCAGTATCAACCCAAGGAGCAACACACTGAGACACATAGTAATCAAACTTATTAAAAGCAACAAGAGGGAAAAACACACACACAAATAATATACAAGGGAAATTCCATAAGCTTATCAAATGATTTAAAATAGAAACTCTACAAGCCAGAATGGAATGCATGATATATGTAAAGTTATGAAATGGAAAAATCTACAATCTACAAGAAGGCTCTACCCAGCAAAACTCTCCCTGAGATTTGGTGATAAAATCAAAAGTTTTCCAGAAAGCAGAAATTAAGAGAACTCAGCACCAGGAAGCCAGTTTTACAACAAATGCTAAAGGAACTTCTCTATGCAGGAAATATAAGAGAAGGAAAAGAACTACAAAAATCAACCCCAAACAATTAACAAAATGATAATAGGATCATATATATATAGATAATTACCTTAAATGTAAATGGGTTAAATGTACCAACCAAAAAACAGCCTGGCTGGGTATACCCATACATATGTTATCTACAAGAGACTCACCTCAGACCTACAGACACTTACAGTCTGAAAGTCAGAGGATCGAGAAGATATTTCATGCAAATGGAAATCATAAGGAATCTGGAATAGCAATACTATCAGACAAAATAGACTTTAAAACAAAGACTATAAGAGAAAAAGAATGACATTACATAAGGATCAAGGGTTCATCCCAAGAAGAAGATAAAACAGTTGTAAATCTATATATGCACCCTACATGGGAGCACCTTGATACATAAGGCAACCACTAACAAACAAAAAGGGAGAGGTCAACAGTAACACAATAATAGCGGAGAACTTTAATATCCCACTTTCATCAATGGATAGATCATTCAGACAGAAAGTCAATAAGGAAATGCAGGCCATAAATGACATTTTAGATGAGTTGGACTTAACTGATATTTATAGAGCATTCCATCCAAAAGCAGCAGACTACACATTCTTCTTAATGCTCACAGAATATTCTCCAGGATTGATCACATACTTGGCAACTTTAAGAAAATCGAAATCATATCTTTTCTGATTATAACACTATGAGATTAGAAATAAATTGCAAGAAAAAAAAATAGTAACACAAGCATGTGGCCAGTAAACAATTTGCTAGTAAACAACCATTGGATCACTGAAGACATAAGTAATAATTTTTTTAAAAAATACCTAGAAACAAATGAAAATGAAAGCACAATGGCCCAAAACTTATGGGATACTGCAAAAGCAGTTCTAAGAGGGAAACTTATAGCAATACAATCTTATCTCAAGAAATGAGAAAAGTCGCAAGTAAAAAGCCTAACGTTATACCTAAAACAACTAGAGAAAGAAGAACAAACAAAACCTAATGTTAGTAGAAAAAAAAAATCATAAAGATGAGAACAGAAGTAAAAGAAACAGAGGCAGAAAACAATCACAAGGATGAATGAAACTCAAAGCTGGTTATTTGAAAAGATAAACAACATTGTTAAACTTTTAGCCAGACTGATCAAGAAAAAGAGAGAGGACTCAAATCAGGAAAATTAGAAATGAAGAAAGAGAAATTACAACTGACTCCACAGAAATACAGAGGATCCTAAGAGACTACTATGAACAACTGTATGCCAACAACATGAGCAAACTGGAAGAAATGGATAAGTTCATAGAAAGGTACAGTCTCCTTGGATTGAACCATGAAGAAATAGAAAATATGAACAGACCAATCACAAGCACTGAAATTAAAACCATGGTTAAAAATCTCTGAACAAACAAAAGCCCAGGACCTGATGGCTTCACAAGCAAATTTTCCCAAACATTTAGTGAAGAGTTAACACCTATCCTTCTGAAAATGTTCCCAAAATCACAGAGCAAGAAAAATCTCCCAGCTCACTTTATGAAGTTAACAAGACCAGACAAAGTTATAACCAAAAAATAAAATGACAGGCCAATATCACTAATGAACAAGATGTAAAAATCTTCAACAAAATACTAGCAATATGTATCCTACAATACATTAAAAATATCATACACCATGACCAAATGGACAAGGATGAATGAAACTCAAAGCTGGTTATTTGAAAAGATAAACAACATTGTTAAACTTTTAGCCAGACTGATCAAGAAAAAGAGAGAGGACTCAAATCAGGAAAATTAGAAATGAAGAAAGAGAAATTACAACTGACTCCACAGAAATACAGAGGATCCTAAGAGACTACTATGAACAACTGTATGCCAACAACATGAGCAAACTGGAAGAAATGGATAAGTTCCTAGAAAGGTACAGTCTCCTTGGATTGAACCATGAAGAAATAGAAAATATGAACAGACCAATCACAAGCACTGAAATTAAAACCATGGTTAAAAATCTCTGAACAAACAAAAGCCCAGGACCTGATGGCTTCACAAGCAAATTTTCCCAAACATTTAATGAAGAGTTAACACCTATCCTTCTGAAAATGTTCCCAAAATCACAGAGCAAGAAAAATCTCCCAGCTCACTTTATGAAGTTAACAAGACCAGACAAAGTTATAACCAAAAAATAAAATGACAGGCCAATATCACTAATGAACAAGATGTAAAAATCTTCAACAAAATACTAGCAATATGTATCCTACAATACATTAAAAATATCATACACCATGACCAAATGGGGTTCATCCCAGGGATGCAAGAAATTTTCAACATTCACAAATCAATGTGATACACTATATCAACAAATTGAATAATAAAAACCACACAATCATTTGGCAAAATTCAGTACACATTTGGGTTAAAAAAAAAAAAAACTTTCCAGAAAATGGTCATAGAGTGTACATACCTCAAAATAATAAAGGCTATATGTTACAAAATTACTGCTAACTTCATACTGAATGGTGAAAAGCTGAAAGTGTTCCCTCTAAGTTCAGGAACAAGACAAGAATGTCCACTCTCACCACTTTTATTCATCATAGTTTTGGAAGTCCTAGCTAGAGCAGTCTGAGAAGAAAAAGAAGTAAAGTGAATCCAAATGGAAAAGAAGAGGTTAGACTGTTACTCTTTGCAGATAACATGATACTATACATAGAAGATCCTAAAGGTGCTACCAGGAAACTACTAAAGCTCATCAATGAATTTAGTAAAGATTCAGGTTACAAAATTAATACACAGAAATCTGTTACATTTCTATATACTAACAATGAAATATCAGAAAGAGAAATTGAAGAAGCAACTTCATTTACCATTGCATCACAAAGAATAAAATACCTAGAAATAAACCTACCTAAGGAGACAAAAGATGTGTACTCTGAACACTACAAGATGCTGATGAAAGAAATCAAGGACATAAATAAATGGAAAGATATACTATGTGGATTGGAAGAACCAATATTGTCAAAATTACTATACTACCCAAGTCAATCTATAGACTCAATGCAATCCCAATCAAATTGTCAATATAATTTTTCACAGAACTAGAGTAAAACATTTCAAAATTTGTATGGAGACACAAAAGATTCCAAAGAGCCAAAGCAATCTTGAAAAATAAAAAATGGAGGAATCAGATTCCCTGACTTCAGATTATAACACAACGGTAATGTCATCAAAACAATATAGTATTGGCACAAAAATAGAATGGAACAGATAGAAAACCCCAAAATAAGCCCATGTACCTATAATCAATTCAGTTCAGTTCAGTTGCCCAGTTGTGCCTAACTCTTTGCAACCGCATGGATTGCAGCATACCAGACCTCTCTGTCCATCACCAACACCCAGAGGTTACTCAAACTCATGCTCATTGAGTTGGTGATGTCATTCAACCATCTCATCCTCTGTCACCACCTTCTCCTCCCACTTTTCAATCTTTCCCAGCATCAGGGTTCTTTCAAATGAGTCAGTTCTTTGAATCAGGTGGCCAAAGTACCGGAGTTTCACCTTCAGCATCAGTCTTTCCAATGAATATTCAGGAGTAATTTCTTTTAGGATTGACTCATTGGATCTCCTTGTAGTCCAAGGGACTCTCAAGAGTCTCCTCCAACACCACAGTTCAACAGCACAGTTCTTCGGTGCTCAACTTCTTTATAGTCCAACTCTCATATCCATATATGACTACTGAAAAAACCATAGCCTTGACTAGATGGACCTTTGTTGGTAAAGTAATGTCTCTGCTTTTAAATATGCTGTCTAGGTGGTCATAACTTTTCTTCCAAGGAGCAAGTGTCTTTTAATTTCATGTCTACAGTCACCATATGCAGTGATTTTGGAGCCCTCCAAAATAAAGTCTGTCACTGTTGCCACTGTTTCTCCATCTATTTGCCATTAAGTGATGGGACAAGATGCCATGATCTTACTTTTCTGGATGTTGAGTTTTAAGCCAACTTTTGCACTCTCCTCTTTCCCTTTCATCAAGAGGCTCTTTAGCTCCTCTTTGCTTTTTGGCATAAGGGTGGTTTCATCTGCTTATCTGAGGTTACTGATATTTTTCCTGGCAGCAGAAAACTGGACTAAATATTTACTGGGCATGGCCCCACCCATCAGAACAAGACCCAGTGTCACCCTCAGTCAGTCTCTCCCATCAGGAAGCTTTCATAAGCCTCTTATCTTTATCCATCAGAGGACAGACAGACTGAAAACCATAATCACAGAAAGCTAACCAATCTGATCACATGGACCACAGCCTTATCTAACTCAATGAAACTATGAGCCATGTCATGTAGGGCCATCCAAGACATATGGGTCATGGTATAGAATTCTGACAAAACATGGTCCACTGGAAAAGGGAATGGCAAACCACTTTCGTATTCTTACCTTGAGAACCCCATGAACAGAATGGTCAATTAAACTATGACAAAGGAGGCAAGACTACACAGTGTGGGAAGACAATTTCTTCAACAAATGGTGCTAGGAAAACTGGGCAGCCACATATGAAAGATGAAATAAAACCAATCTTTAACTCCATACACAAAAAGAAACTCAAAATGGATTAAAGACCTAAATGTGAGGCTGGACACCCTAAAACACTTAGAAGAAAACATATCACTCTCTGGTATAAATCATAGCAACATCATTTTCAATCCATCTCCCAGACTAACATAAATGAAATAAAAAATAAACAAATTTAAACTCAAAAGCTTTTCCACAGCAAAGGAAACAATGGACAAAATGAAAAGATAATCCACAGACTGGGGAAAAAATTTGCAAATGATATGACCAATAAGGGATTAGTCTCCAACATTTACAAACATCATATTATACTTAATAGCATCAAAATAAATAACCCACTCAAAAAATAGGCAGAATAACTGAATAGACATTTCTCCAAAGAAGACATACAGACAGTCAATAGACACATGAAAAGATGTTCAGCGTTGCTAGTTATGAACTGATAGTCACTTAGTTGTGTCCAACTCTTGTGACAGCATAGACTATACAGTTCATGGAATTATGTGGCCAGAATACTGTAGTGAGTTAGCCTTTTCCCTTCTCCAGAGGATTTTCTCAACCCAGAGACTGAACCCAGGTGTCCCACATTGCAGGCATATTATTTTACCAATTGAGCCACAAGGGAAGCCCAAGAATACTGGAATGGGTAGCCTATCTCTTCTCCAGCAGATCTTCCTGACCCAGGAACTGAACTGGAGTCTCCTGTAATGCAGATGGGTTCTTTACCAATGGTGTTATTAAAGAAATGCAAATTTAAACTACAATGAGATATCACTTCACATAGGTCAGAATGGCTATCATCAAAATTTCCACAAACAACAAATGCTGAAGATGGTCTGGAGAGAAGAGAACCCTCTTGCACTGTTGGTGGGAATGTAAATTGGTACAGCCACCATGGAGTACAGTATTAAGGTTCTTTAGAAAACTAAAAATAGAGCTACCATATGACTCTGCAATTCCACTCCTTGACATATATCCAGAGAAAATCGTGACCTGAAAAGATACATGCATCCCAATGTTCACTGCAGCACTGTTTACAATAGTCAAGACATGGAAGCAATCTAAATATCCATCAGT
>SJYC01033249.1:0-19991 GCA_006408675.1 Madoqua kirkii | reverse complement strand
CACATTGTCTATTAACATATACTATTTCTCAATGTTAATTCAACAATTATATATTGATAAACCACTACATTTCAGGCCTTCCTAGCCCTTGAAGTTACTGTGATCCACTAGAAAAAGTCATTCTAATATTTGCATTATGCAGATTAATTTTACTGAGGGAATATTATTTTTAAAAAATCTTATGTGTTTGTGTATGTATGAGAGACAAGGAGAGAGGGAGACACACACACACAGATGTTTTAAGGGAATATTGTTAAGTAATAAGAAAAAAAAATAGATGTGATCCTTGAGGAAGAACTAGAGAAATTGAAAAAGCAAGTCATGTAAAAATTAGACAAGAGGTTTCTGAGGAGGAGGAACAGTATGTAAAAAGGTCTTTTTGGTGTATTTAGCATTACTGATCTTGTACAGAAAATGTTAATAACATTTTCCCCTTGGTATATCTGTTAGCTATTTCTGAGTTAACAGTTAATTTACATACATGATGACTTAAAACAGCAATTGTCTCTTGTTTCTCATGAATTATTCTACTGATTTGAGTGAGGCTCACTTTACCATGTCTAATGTTATGTGTTTGAGAAGAGCTGGTGGATTAGTTAGAGCTTATTACCTTAAGATATCTTCATCTGGGATATTTCCCTGTGTTCTTCCTGATCCTACTTTAGTGTACCCTGGTTGTCTTCATGGTAGTGGCAGTTTTAAGAGAGAAGTAAAAATAATTATTTTCTCAAGACTCTAAGTGTATCAAATGTGCTACTCTCTCATTGGGCAAAGTAAGTTACATGGCTGGACCCAAAGTCAATGTGAAAACATGATACAAAATTATAGAAGGACATGCATACAGGGAAACCCCTTAACTGAGGCCAATAATACAATCAAACACAATTTGTTAATTTGTCAAATATAACTTTTTTCAACTATCATTTACTGGGTCATTCTAGGCTTTGTTATCTCAGATTGGTTTGGACACCAATGTGTAGATGCTGGTTTTATGTATCATAGTAAAACTGTTTATTATAGAAAAAACATGCTTCTTTACAATATGAATGCATTCTACATCTTAGTTCATTTTTGAGAATACTTTTCAACGTTTTCCAGTTTTAGCTGATGGATTAGCTTACACTGGACTGGCTTTTCTGTTAAAAATAATTATAAATATAGACAAAATATCAATATACCTTTACGAGTTTTGGAAGACAGTCAATAGAAGGAGAATCTGTGCAGCTACAAACATTAAGAAAGCATATAAAACATGTGAAATAAGCCATGCTTACATTTTTTCCCTGAGGGTAGGGTTTTTTCCCCCTAAATTATTTTTCACAGAAATAGAATATAAGCTAGACATAACAGTATTACTGGCTTGAGGAGATAGATATTGGAGCTCTGGGTGGCCAAAGACACTTTAAAAGGAGAAGGACCATGCTTAAGGAATTAGTCATAGCCTAGGAATTAGAACTATACCTTATAGGTAAAAGGAAAACTAAAATACACCAAATCAGGAAAACGTTGAGGATGAAAATGTTTTCACACATTTAAGCAAAGACTGATTATTTTGTAGTCATAAGTAGTCATCAGAACTTGTTTAATCCATCACTGGAAACTCAGTGCACACACGTCACAAGCAAACCAATCAGTGTCAGGCTCTCACTTAGGACAGTCACCTAATCAAGAGCAGATGATTCCGATAAAGGTATATCAGCTTAGAGAGAAAGTGAAATTGCTCAGTCGTGTCCAACTCTTTGCAGCCCCATAGACTATAACCTTTCAGACTCCTTCTTCCTTGGAATTTTTCAGGCAAGAGTACTGGAGTGGATTGCCATATCCTTCTGCTTCTGAGTAATCACACTTTAACATTTGATGTGAGTCTACTCATGTCTCTGAAAGCCTCAGTTCAGTTCAGTTCAGTCACTCAGTTGTGTCTGACTCTTTGTGACCCCATAAATTGCAGCACGCCAGGCCTTGCTGTCCATCACCAACTCCTGAAGTTCACTCAAACTCATGTCCATTGAGTTGGTGATGCCATCCAGCCATCTCATCCTCTGTCATCTCCTTTTCCTCTTGCCCCCAATCTCTCCCAGCATCAGAGTCTTTTCCAATGAGTCAACTCTTCACATGAGGTGGCCTAAGTACTGGAGTTTCAGCTTTAGCATCAGTCCTTCCAAAGAACACCCAGGACTGATCTCCTTGCAGTCAAAGGGACTCTCAAGAGTCTTCTCCAACACCACAGTTCAAAAGCATCATGAGAAACTCTGGCTGGAAGAAGTACAAGCTGGAATCAAGAATGCCGGGAGAAACATCAATAACCTCAGATATACAGATGACACCACCCTTATAGCAGAAAGTGAAGAGGATCTAAAAAGCCTCTTGATGAAAGTGAAAGAGAAGAATGAAAAAAGTTGGCTTAAAGCTCAACATTCAGAAAATGAAGATCATGGCATCTGATCCCAACACTTCATGGCAAATAGATGGAGAAACAGTGTCAGACTTTATTTTTCTGGGCTCCAAAATCATTTCAGATGGTGATCGCAGCCATGAAATTAAAAGATGCTTACTCCTTGGGAGGAAAGTTATGACCAACCTAGATAGCATATTGAAAATCAGAGACATTACTTTGCCAACAAAGGTCTGTCTAGTCAAGGCCATGGTTTTTCCAGTGGCCATGTATGGATGTGAGAGTTGCACTGTGAAGAAAGCTGAGCACCAAAGAATTGATGCTTTTGAACTGTGGTGTTGGAGAAGACTCTTGAGAGCCTACCAATTCATAAATGATTCTCTCAGATTTATTTATAAAGAATGTGTCTAACAAGCAAAATTCTCCCTTAATATAGTAAACAATAATCTCAACTTTGTCTTTTTAATTCAGATTTTCAGTGGTGGCATCATGGTCCTCTGACAATAGAACCAAGCCAAGATAGTAACAGTGTGATCCACTATTTGCCTGGCAGGAGAAAAATTAACCTTGCATTAAAAATAATATCACCCAGATCTTCTAAAATCTTTTTATCCGCAACAGCTGGGATACTATTGAAAATGCAAAGGCCTGAAGAAATCTATGACTAGATAACTGAAAAAGAATACAAAAAACTGGAAACAGATCCTTGGGTGATGCATAGATAAATCAAACAATTAATTTTAAAATACTGATAATATACTTCAGAAAAGACTTAAAAAACAAATTTTAAAAGTGGATTGACATCTTGCCCTAAAACATACAACATCATAGTAATTTGTCTTGATGATGTAACCCTTAAAAGAACTGGGAAAGGCAAAACTACTATCGGTGGATGTGTCCTGAAAATTATTGAAGTTATGGCAGAAGTGCTTTTTTTGATCAGCTGGTTTGTGTTTTGCTGCTGCATTTATCCCAAGGGGGGGAAAAAACAGCTTTAATCTCTAGAAGAAAATCAAAATGCCATGGGATTTATACTGTATTGACATCTTGCCCTAAAACATACAACATCATAGTAATTTGTCTTGGGCAACATGACCAGAGAGATTTTTGTCATGATTTTAAATACACTGACACGCTACTGTTAGTTAAATTTAAACATGTTTTACCTGCAGAAATTCTCTCACAAATAACCTGCAACAACTTAAAATGCATACCCTTTGAACACTTTCTTTTCTCATGTATAAATTAAAATGTTTGCTGCATTTTGCAAAAATAAAATATATCTTTGACCCTTGTTTTTCTTCGCTTGAAGTTTTAATTTGCCCAAGGCTGAGGTCTCAGGCAAAGCTGGCTGTGTATTTCAAGGATATGGAAAGGGTTAACTTCAAGCTTTCCCCTGGGCAGGTCTTTTTACAAGCTCATTGTTGTTAATTGCATATGCAAAAAGAATTGGTTTTGCAGTTTCCAAAAAGAAAAACTTCTCTCACTCCGTTCAATCAGCAATCACACACTCACAATCATCAGAGGCTATCACAATGCTTCCCTTACCCTGAGTCCCCAGGTCTCCCTATCTGTTGCTCCCTTCCTGGGGGCCCAAGGAACTGATCAGTCTCCTCTTCCACCCGTCGGGGTAGGTTCCTGTGGGAGATTGGCCCTGGGGCCTTACCTTATCCTGTGGCCATTCCTGGTGACTTGGCCCGTTCCTCCAATGAGTACGGTTGGGGCTCGGACGTCTGGAGAGTCGGAACTCCGGTTCAAAAGAGAACGCGGAATACCGTCAGGTGGCGCTCCTCCTCCTTCGTCTTGGGGTTCCTTCGCTCCACCAGTCTGGCGCCTCAAGGGGCTGGCGTGGTTGGAATCTCGCTGGGGCCTTCAGAAATGGTGCAGAAACCAGTACTCAAGAAACCAAGCACCGCACTTGGAGATTTGGAGAACTAAAGTTTATTATGCCAGCGGGCCCAGAGGAGTTAACACTACAAGCTCTGAGCCCGGAACAAAGGGATTACAGAGTTTTAATAGACAGATTGTAGTGGGCAACACTAGCTGTTAATAGGCTGGTTTAAACTAAGGAATTTCGCACTCATGGGAACAGTGGTCAAGATGGGGAGGGGGATGCCTGACCTGGACAGGCATGGTTAAGCGGGTTTGCAGGGGCTGGGTGATTGCAAAGAGCAGGAAAGGGTGTGTGAGATAAACTCCAGTTCCTAGTATTGCAAGTCCCCACTTTCTGAGACTCTGTGATCCAGACTTTGTAAGGGGCAAGGTGAGTTACAGAGGCAGAAGAAGGTAAAATTTTAACTTTTCCTCTTCAGGAGAAGGGGATGACAGAGGATAAGATGGTTGGATGGCATTGCAAATTCGATGGAGATGAGTTTGAGCAAGCTCTGGGAGTTGGTGGTGGACAGGAAAGCCCAGCATGCTGCAGTCCGTGGTGTTGCAAAGAATCAGACACATCTGAGTGACTGAACTGAACGGAACTGGACAGCAAAGAGATCAAACCAGTCAATCCAAAAGGAAGTCAACCCTGAATATTCATTGGAAGGACTGACGCTGAAGCCGAAGCTCCAATACTTTGGCACCAGATTTGAAGAGCTGACTCATTGAAAAAGACCCTGATGCTGGGGAAGATTGAGGTAGGAAGAGAAGCGGGCAAGATGGTTGGATGACATCACCAACAAACTCTTGGATTTAGTGAAGGACAGAGAAGTCTGGTGTGCTGAAGTTACGGGGTTGCAAAGAATAGACACAACTTAGCATCTGAACAACAATAAAAATGAAATTACCAAAGAAAAAAAAATTGGGGCATGAAGAAATGCTGCCATCTTGTAGCCATTCACTGTAACAGCAACTTTTAAGGTGTGTTTGTGGCCCAGTCGTGTCTAATTCTTTGCAACTCCATTAATTGTAGACTGCCAGGCTCCTGTGTCCATGGAATTTCTCAGGCAAGAATACTGGAGTGGGTATACATTCCCTTCTCCAGTGTACCTTCCCGACCTGGGGATCGAACCCAGGTCTCCTGCACTGCAGGCAGATTCTTTGCCATCTGAACCAACAAGGAAGCACTTAAAAGGTGTGCTGATGGGCATTTAATGTTCACATGGCCTGCGGGGCTGTAAGTAAAACTCACCTGCCCTCAAGAAATGTCATAGGCATGGTCATCAATTTTAAAAAATCCAATACACAGCAGACGTTCAAGAAGCCAATTTCAAGAGACATGTTTCACTCACACCCTTTTAAAAAATCATATGAAAAGAAAGATGCCAGCATTGCTAAATATTAGAGAAATGCAAACCAAAACTACACCGAGGTATCACCATAGAGTAGTCAGAATGGCCATTGGCAGAAACCCTACAAAGGATAAAAGCTGGAGATGGTATGGAGAAAAAGGAACCCTCCCACACTGATGCTGGCGATGCAAATTGTGAACAGTCACTCTGGAGGACAGAGTGGAGCTTTCTCAAACAATGAAAAGGCCAGTGAAATTAGAATACTCCCTAACACCACACACAAAATTAAACTCCCAACAGTTTAAAGATCTAAACCTAAGGATGGGTACTTAAAACTCCTGAGGAAATTATAGGGCAATGTAAATCACAGCAGGTTCTTCTGGGATCTACTTCCTACAATAATCAAAAACAAAACAAGAATAAACAAATTGTGCCTAATTAACCTTAATAGCATTAATCTGCACAACAGAGGAAATCCTAAAATAAATTCATTTTTTCTTCTCCAGAAAATAATTTAGGTGCACCGTAAATATAACCACAAACTGAGTCAAATATTACAGTAATGCTTTCCTATTATCCAGACAAAACATATCTTAGAGATGTTTTCTTGGGAAACATATATATATATGTTCTTAGGAAACTATATATATATACATATATATATGTATGTAACAGATATTCAATCATAAAAGAGTCATCCACTTGATTTTCTCCTAACCTCCACCTTTACAGATTAAAGTCTTGGTGACCAGTGACTATTTAATAAATACATTTAAGAAATTGTTGGCAGAGATGGCTCTTTTAAACAATAACTTGTAGTTATATCTTAGAACATAATTTACCTACAAAAAACACTTTAAGTATAGGGAAAGATTGCTTCTGTTTCCCTTGGCTGCAGGGATGACTGCAGTGGGGCACAGTCTCCCCTCATGCATCACCCTGAGCAAGCCTAACCCTCGGTCGCTCGCTGGAGCTCAGCTGCAGGGCTGGCCCAAGGAGCCTCTTCTGTCGAGGGGGATTCAGACTCATGCTCCCCTAAGAGCCCACAGCATGTGGAGCTAGGAGTGCTCACTGCAGCCCCCAGGCTACATGGTCTCATGAGGAGCTACTGTGGGAACAGAGGCAGTTCAGGCTTACACTCCACATCAGTTCGATTTGCCAACTCTGATTTGTGTCCTGAACTGCTTTTCTTTTCCTCTTCTTTTAGAAAGCCATTTTTCTGGTTTTATTTATATTTGCTTATTTATTGGTGTCACAGTATGGTTTTCGGGATCTTAGTTCCCTGACCACACTGGTGCCCCCCTTGCAGGGGAAGCTGGGGAAAAACCACAAAGGAACTCTCTAGAACTGTTGTCTTGGGGTGGTTCTCCTGGGTCTATCTTTCACCCTTTAATTTTACATAATAACCATTAGAACCAGTTTGTAGTTGAAGACAAAAGATTGATTTTTCACTGGTAATTAGCCATTTATTTCGCAAATCCCTTGGAAATTCAAACATTGGTGGGTATTCCTGTTTGCAAACAGTTATTATACAAGACTAATGCCACATTACATGGTTAGACGATGTTGTCAGGCAGAATCCACTTGCATACAACAACTTGCACCTGGAAGGAGCCAGAAATCCCAGACCCCACCTTGTCCCAGGCCCTGCACCCACCGAGGCTGGGAGCACGCGGAGGGAAAGGTTTGCCCTGCGCATCCCGTTCTAGGACCCCTGGTCCAGGATCCAGGCAGCTGCCATCAGTCAGCCAGCACACGCAATGGAAATTCACACCCAGTGGAAAGGACAGACAGAGAAACAGAAAATGACAGTGTGGTGGGGCACATGCTACGAGAGGAGACATTCAGGGGAACAACTCAGACAACAAGAGGGCCAAGGGGGTGTGCAGGGCCGGTCAGACCGGGGTGGAGCTATAGAGGCTCCAGGAGGTGGACACAAAGGTTTCCTTGAACAGCACACGGGTTGGTGTGACCAGGAAACAACCAGCAGGGGACTCTGAGGAGCTGCCCAGGCACCAGGAAGAGAGGATGGCTGGCCCAGCTCAAGACAATCAGCCAGCACCTTGGGTCAGCCAGGTCTGCTCTGGCCTTCTGTTTCCCTGGACACAGGCTACCGAGACAGCTCTGGGCAAAACTGTGTCTTCACCCACCTCCACCCAACTCCCTCCTCACCCACCTCAGGTCTTGCTGAGCCCAGAGCACCAGGGATGCCCACCATCCTCCCAGTTGAAGCCCATCAGCCAGCCCTTCGAGGTCCTGCCAACACACTCCCATGGGTGGTCACGAGATGCAGCTGGAGTCCAAATCGCACAACCACTCGTTTCACCTTGAGTTACTAGGAAACAGCTTTTTACCCATGAATCATACTTTGCATTTGTACTTTCACGCATCTCTGGTCCTTTACAAAACACATTTTCATATGGACTTTTACACTGAAGTGTCTTTTGCAAAGCAAACATTCAGTTATAACATTTATTTTGGTTTCATTTTATGTGCATAGATGTGTAGTTAAAGAGGGCCCCATATAAAATGAGCTGCTTAGTTTGCCATTTGTTTGAAGTCTAGGCACCTGAGGGTAAGCTCGCCTGATGTTTAGGATTGTTTTCTTAGAGTACTGTCTTCCCACCTTCATCTCCAGACACAAGGCAGATGACAAAACAGGTCCGCATGCTGCAAAATGTCTTCAGGAATCTTCAAACCCAGCTTCTTCCAGGAGTTCAAGGTTAGGGACCAGGACAGTGAGAGGGTGTGTGTGGGAGGGAACAGCAAGTCACCGAAACCAAGTGTCTGTGACCAGCCCACCTTCTGTCAGGGGCACCACCTGGAGCTTGTCTGCATGGGCCAGCCCCTGTGCTGAGACGGGGGGAGCAGCTGACCCCAGAAACCACCAGCTAAGTGCTTGTGGGACCAACTGTCAGCCCCGAGCTAAGGTTAAACCGTAACTACATTTACCTGCATATTTACTGTGACAGGCAATGTGCTCAGTACTCTGAGTGACTGTATTCTCCCCTATTCTATCTATTTTCTATAAACCCGTTTTATGAAGGTATGATTGACATTCAGAAAGCTGTTTGGAGAAAGGTTATATCCATGAAGCCATGACCACAGTCTACACTGTAAACATTTATTTATAATTACCAGTATTATCATCATTCGTGTGTACGGTAAGAATACTTAAAATAGGATCCATCCTATCGTACATTTTAAGTACACAGTGCAGTGTTGTGAAGCACAGGAGCCACATTTAACAGCCAGCCTCCAGGACTTATTCATCTGGCGTCACTGAAATTCGTGCCCTTGCACCAGCACCTCCCAACTTCTCAGGGACTCAGGAGGGTGAAGTATTGCCTTGGGCCTTTATAGCTGGGATTGTAGCAGCAGAGACTTGGTGTCTTCCTGCTCTGTCCAGACCTACTTGAGGTCGGTAAATGCTCTACTCTGGGCCCCAGCCCCTTGCTCACACACTCTGGTATAGAGCCCCAAGTTTGGATCCCACGCCCACCCATTCACTAGCAACAGAAGCCCTTGTCCCTGGAACCCTCTGCTCATCTTTTCTGGTCTTGTCTCCCCCTAACACGCCCCTCCTGCTCTCCACCAGAGAAGGAGCTGGTGGAGAAAAGGAAGCCATCAGGCTACAACAATGGCTCACACACAGGTGTTTCCTGGAGTGAGGGGTTGCTCTGTGTGTCCTGTGGGCTCACACGCTAATCTTCATGACAACCTCATGAGGAGAGTTCTCATCACTACGTCCACTTCACGGATGAGGGCCTGATGCGGGGCAATGCTGGAACGCAGCACTTCGCACACAATGAGACCCAGGCGTCCTTAACCTGTGGCTCACCTGGCTCCAGCCACTGCCTCCTCGCGTTCTTGGAGACTCTGCCAGGTCCTTTCCACAAGTCCCCTCAAGACTTACAAGATCTTAACTAATCTATGTGAGCAAATTACTTCAAGTTTGCCTGAAAAAAACCCCAGGCAGGTTTCCACCCAGCTATGAGGACACGGGTGGCTGTGACGGGCGCACATAGCACAGCTGAGAGGACCTACCCCACGTCCGAGGTCAGGGGCAGGAGCTGGGAGGACCCCATGCCCGAGGGGCAGTGGCCAAGAGGAGTTACACGACATCCAAGGTCAGGGGCAGCGGCCGGGAGGAGCAACCCTACGTCCAAGGAGCGGTGGCTGCATGGGCACAGGAGGGCCTAGAGGAGCTATTCCACTTTCAAGGTCAGGAGGGACAGGGGTGAGAAGATACCTTCATGCAAGCTAAGAGAAACCCAATAAGACAGTAGGTGTTGCAAGAGGGCATCAGAGGACACACACACTGAAACCAGAATCACAGAAAACTAGTCAATCTAATCACTCTAGGACCACAGCCTTGTCTAACTCAATGAAACTAAGCCATGCCCTGTGGGGCCACCCAAGATGGGCGAGTCAAGGTGGACAGGGCTGAAAGAAGGTGGTCCACTGGAGAAGAGAACGGCAAACCACTTCAGTATTCTTGCCTTGAGAACCCCATGAACAGTATGAAAGGCAAAATGATAGGATACTGAAAGAGGAACTCCTCAGGTCGGTAGGTGCCTAATATGCTACTGGAGATCAGTGGAGAAATAACTGCATAAAGAATGAAGGGATGGAGCCAAAGCAAAAACAACACCCAGCTGTGGATGTGACTGGTAATAGAAGCAAGGTCCGATGCTGTAAAGAGCAATATTGCATAGGAACCTGGAATGTCAGGTCCATGAATCAAGGCAAATTGGAAGTGGTCAAACAAGAGATGGCAAGGGTGAACGTCAACATTCTAGGAATCAGCAAACTAAAATGGACTGGAATGGGTGAATTTAACTCAGATGACCATTATATCTACTACTGCGGGCAGGAATCCCTCAGAGGAAATGGAGTAGCCATCATGGTCAACAAAAGAGTCCGAAATGCAGTACTTGGATGCAATCTCAAAAATGACAGAATGATCTCTGTTCATTTCCAAGGCAAACCATTCAATATCACAGTAATCCAAGTCTATGCCCCAACCAGTAATGCTGAAGAAGCTGAAGTATTTCCTTACATATTAAATAATTGAATAGTTAAATTTTAAATACTTAAATATTTCATTACAATATTTGAAACAAAAAGCCTATATTTCTTATATTTTTGCCTATCTAGTTCTTGGTGATGATTAATGCCTTCTCCTGAAAAAGAACATTACCTCCTCTGCTCAATAATAGTATGATATGTTCTGTCAAAAAACACACTGTACTTTTGTTGCATCAAACTGTATTCTATTTAGCTACTAAATCTCAGTAAATGTTTACATATGTACTCAACATCATCATGCAGTGTTCAGTTGATATCAAAGGATCAGCTGGAAACTGGCCTTGTCAAACCACACAGGAAGGTGTCTGGTTCTATAAACAAAAAGCCTATATTTCTTATATTTTTGCCTATCTAGTTCTTGGTGATGATTAATGCCTTCTCCTGAAAAAGAACATTACCTCCTCTGCTCAATAATAGTATGATATGTTCTGTCAAAAAACACACTGTACTTTTGTTGCATCAAACTGTATTCTATTTAGCTACTAAATCTCAGTAAATGTTTACATATGTACTCAACATCATCATGCAGTGTTCAGTTGATATCAAAGGATCAGCTGGAAACTGGCCTTGTCAAACCACACAGGAAGGTGTCTGGTTCTAAGGTGGAGAGAGCAAGCTTCCTATTACTGAGACGCCATTAATGACTTCCTCCATATGCCTCAAAAGCCTGGAAGGAAGAAAAACTCAAAAATAACACCTGTCTAATTAAAAGAAAAAAGGAAAACCACCTAATAAAGGAATGGTTGCTCTTGACACTTGCTGACCTTGCTTCTCTTAAGCCCTGATCCACCAAGATCAGAGATTCTAGTGCAATGGAAAAAAGAGTAACTATATTTATAAAAGAGAAAAAAGAAATACAATTTTAAAAATATATTGAACTTTTTAAAAATCAGAAGAACATAAAGATCTGGGTAGAATTACTCGAAATAAATGTCCTTCTGTCTCAGCACCAATCTCTTAGAAAGGATCTAGAAAAAAAGACTTAGAAATTTGTACCTATGGAACAAAACAAAGGTCTCTGTTTAAGTGCAAGATAAGATGATTGCCTGGAAAACCTAGAATCGTGGCAGTCCTGTGGTAGAGAATACATAAGGAAGACAGAAAGATTCCTAAATGAAAAAATAAAAGAGCATTGATCAACCAGGAATTTTATCACAGGAGAGTAACTGACTCCACTCTCAGAGATCCTATCAGTGCTTCTCCACCATCTAAATCCCGAGAAATAAATTGGGATAAATGCAAGTATTGAATTCCAGTCAACAAACAGAGCTAAGAAAAGATAACAAACTATTGAATTTGTTAAACAGGCATTTCAGGTTTTTAACAGCCTTGGCAGAGACCCCATCCAATGAATTCCACAGAAAAGAGGTTCCTACAACAATTGGATCTCAAAGATCTTTTGTGGTGCTTAATGGTTGTTTCTTTTACTTAGGAGTAAAATTCTTTATCCATTTCCTCCTAAAACAATTAATTAAAAATAACTATAGCTAAGAGCAAATGCAAAGTTTTATGCGCACACACACACACACACACACACACACGCCATCACATTAGTTTTTGTCATTCGATATGGAAAGGATTCCTTTCCACTTACATTTTCTTTCAAATCAGTCTTTTTAAAACTTTAAAAAATATAGAAAAATATTCCTAGATTTCTTAAGAATCTCCATACCATCTTCCATAGTGGCTGGAAACTCAAACAGGGCTCTGTATCAACCTAGAGGGGTGGGATGGGAGGGAGATGGGAGGGAGTTTCTAAAGGGAGAGGATATATGTATACCTATGGCTGATTAATGTTGAGTTTTGACAGAAAACAACAAAATTCTGTAAAGCAATTATTATTAACTAAAAATAAATAAATTAATATATATGGAGAAATATTAACTGTTATTTCATAAAAATATTTTCACATGTTGAGGGATGAAGCACCAAAGATCGGTATGCAAGAAAACTAAAGACTTCAGTCAATATTTCTGTGTTAATCTTTATCCTTTTTGGTTTATTTCTCTTTTTCTTCCTGAAGTTTGTGAACCCATGGACTGTAGCCTCTGTCCATGGAATTCTCTAGGCAAGGATACTAAAGTGGGTAGCCAGTTCTTGCTCTAGTGGATCTTCCAGACCCAGGGATCAAACCTGGGTCTCCCACATTGCAGGCAGATTCTTTACCATCTGAGACTTTCTGAAAGCTTTCTTTATTTAATTCTCTTCTCCCATTTTCTTATTCTAAAGTTTTTTCTTATCTTTTTATTTCTAATTTGCTGATTTGCTCTAGTTTGTCACTTACTATTCTCTCATTGGAATGCAATAGCATTTTTCCAGATTGCATGAATGAAACTTACTTGAAATTCTTTTGACCCTAAGGTGAATAAAAAATTACACTTAAATTCTTTTTGTATATGTCCTTTCTGTTCTTGATCCTTTACCTCTTAACCTAGGTTTGTTTTCACTTCTTGTACATTCAGGATCTGGACTGGAGTGAGTGGCAAAGAGACAACCATAACTGGATGAAGTACTCTGCCTCAAATAGGATCCAACACACATAGAATACTCTTCACTTCCTCTTGTGTGAGTGTGTGTGTGTGTGTGTGTGTGTGTGTGTGTGTACGACTCTCTTTTTGCTGGTACTTTCCAAATCAAGAACATTCAATGAAATAGAATGTTACAATCTCCACATTAAATATGCAAGATTTAGTACTTTGTAAAGAGAAGAGACCCAATTTCATTAAAATATAATGCAATATAAAATAATGCCTTATAATTTGTAATGAAAACTTTTAGCATCGTATTTTAAATCCTTAGGAATGTACTGTGTAAAATGCTATTGCAATTTTTGTTGAGGTTACTCTGCTTTAGTCAGGATCATGATTGCCTCAGTTAATCTGCCTCTTGATTATGGTGATGGGGTGGCAAGAGGCAGGGGTTATATTAAAAAAATTGACAACTAACTTGGTATCAATTAATATATAACTCAATATAAAATAAAAAATTAAGAATATTACTTTATTAAGTTACTCCTGGGGGAGGAAATGGCAACTCACTCCAGAGCATATGTTACTTATATTATAAAACTATATACCAAGTAATATAAATCATAACACAAATCAGTCATTGTATCATTCAAATAAATTCTAAGCAATTTATTAATTTCTATAAATTATTGATATGCTCTTTTTTTGACATGGATGACACCAGCTAAATGACCTCCCCGTCAGAGATATGATTTAATATAGGTAACTGCCTCAGTCTGTTTTAAAGACTTCATCAGATTTAGAGCCATGAGTGACATGAAATCTCAGTAAGTTTATAATTTTTTTTAACATCAATGGTATTACCATGTGACTGAATTATCTACTAGACACCACTGAGTTAACAGTGATTACATAATGTTTTTTCATTATTTCTGTGTGTATTTTAAAATATTCAATATATTTATTATTAACAAAATCATAAAAATTCTTATAGGAATGTCCTATTTAATCAATTCATAGAGCTCTGCAAACATTTAATCAAACTTAGGGCATCATAAATCAAAGTGCTTAAACATTATACTTTTGAGTTTTGTCATAAAAATTTCATTTTCACATGTTATTAGAAAATCTGTATTTTCTCATGTAATTTCTCCCTTATTAATTTTTGTGTTAAGTAGTATCTGTAATGGAGAAGGCAATGGCACCTCACTCCAGTTCTCTTGCCTGGAAAATCCCATGGACAGAGGAGCCGAGTAGGCTGCAGTCCATGGGATCGCAAAGAGTCGGACACGACTGAGCGACTTCCCTTTCACTTTTCACTTTCATGCATTGGAGAAGGAAATGGCAACCTACTCCAGTGTTCTTGCCAAGAGAATCCCAGGGACAGGGGAGCCTGGTGGGCTTCTGTCTATGGGGTCGCGCAGGACACAATTGAAGCGACTTAACAGCAACAACAGCAACAGTATCTGTAAACATTTTTCATATCTAAAATCTCTTTTATCAGTTTTCATGTTATTTTCAGTTTTAAAGGGAAATAATTTTTTCCTTATAAAGTTAAAAAAAGATTTAGAATGTCACTTATGAAAAACAATTCTCCTTTTCCTTTCTGTAAAAAAAAAACAAACCTTGTTTTCCAAATGTTAAACATAAAACTGATTTGAATTTCATGATGATGTTGAAAGTTCTAATTTTTCCTAAAATTTTTATTTTATTGAATTTTACTAACATATTTGATAAAGTGTTTTTGAAGTTTTTTATTTCAAAGGTTTTACTTGAAAATTTTTATTATTACAAAAGCTTATTTCATGAAACTAATTGGTGGGCTCTAATGGTAAAGAACCCACCATCCAATGCACGAGACATAAGACATATGGTTTCGATCCTGGGTTGGGAAGATCCCATGGAGAAGGAAGTGGCAACCCGCTCCAGTATTCCTGCCTGGAGGATCCATGGACAGAGGAGCCTGGCAGGCTACAGTCCATAGGGTCTGAAAGAGTCAGAGTCAACTGAAGTGACTTAGCACACATGCAATTTCATAAAGTTCTTTAATATTTTTCTCTTGATCACTAATTTTAAGAGAAATTAAATGTCATTGAAGACAAAAAGTCTAGTAATTTTTAATGATACAAATTTAGATCGTTATTTGAAGTCAACATTCATATATTAAGTAAAAACTGATGGACTTCCATGGTTGTTGAGTGGTAAAGAACACACCTGCCAGTGCAGGAAAGGAGGGTGTTATCCCAGGGTCAGTAAGATCCCCTGGAGAAGGGAATAGCAACCCGCTCCAGTATTCTTGCCTGGAAAATTCCATGGACAAAGGAACCTGATGGGCTACAGTCCATGGAGTCAACAATAGAGTTGGACACAACATAGGGACAAAAAAAAAAAAAAATAGTTCACTAATTTGTATTGAAAATCAAGCGGATTTTATGATTATATTTTAAAATATAATTTATTTTTGATATTGATTTGTTATTTTTGATTTTGATATCTTATATATCAAAAGATGTTCCAGACTCATCTTTGCACTGTATCATTAGACAATCCAGGACTTGGCTCATTATTGATAACATTTCCATTTTTTTCTAAGGTTCAAAAAATTCCCACTCATGATATCTAAAATACTTTGAAAATTTAAACTTTTGTCTCTTTTCCAGTGTTTTTAATAATTTATTGTAAATTCCTAAATAATATTTAGTAAAATATATGTTCTCAAAGGGACAGAAAATGAAGCAGCTATTTCCCATTATCACCCATCTTTGAGGTACAACAGTGATACTTTCTCACCATCAAAAGATCTAAGGTATCTTTAGATGGTAGGGTCTCTCTCCTTTCATCATAGACAGCATAGCTTATAGAGAGCACTGATTCAAACTTGTTGCCTATTTTACTTCCAGCTATTAAAATGGGAGAGTATTTTCTGAAACGACTTATTATATATCTGGGTTTGGTGGACTCAATCATAAGCTCATTTGAACTTTGTATGCATAAATTAGAAATACTGATAGATGAAACTGTACCCTTAAAAGCATTTTACATTTTTTCTATGTATAACAAATAGTTGACCTAATCCTGAACAGTTGAGAAAGAGGTGATGTCCCAGGTAACATTTCAAAGAGACAGAAAATGAAGCAGCTATTTCCCATTATCACCCATCTTTGAGGTACAACAGTGATTCTTTCTCACCATCAAAAGATCTAAGGTGATAATTAGATGGTAGGGTCTCTCTCCTTTTATCATAGACAGCATAGCTTATAGAGAGGACTGATTCAAACTTGTTGCCTATTTTACTTCCAGCTATTAAAATGGTAGAGTATTTTCTAAAATGACTTATTATATATCTGGGTTTGGTGGTCTCAATCATAAGCTCATTTGAACTTTGTATACATAAATTAGAAATACTGATAGATGAAACTGTACCCTTAAAAGCATTTTACATTTTTTTCTATGACAACTTTAGAAAAAAATCAGGTAATGTAAATGAATGATACTTTAAAATAATTGGCATTGAAATAGTTACCATTCCAATAGAGTCACTCTGACTGTGGTTTTTCATAGTAGTTTTCATCAGGACGTTTGCATTCTGTGTGCTAATCTCATCCCTGTCTTAGCCACTCAGTCATGTGTAACTGAAGGCTCTTCTGTCCAGGGAATTCTCTAGGCAGAAATACTGGAGTGGAACACCATTCCCTTCTCCAGGGGATCTTCCTGACACAGGGATCATACCTGGGTCTTCTGCATGTCAGGTAGACTCTTTACCATCTGAGCCACCAGGGAAGACCCTTACTCTGTCTATAATGATATTTAAATGAACATATCCAAGGTTTTATATTTTTATGTATATTTAGTATAAATTAATGAAAAAACAGATCAATATTACAGAATAGTCTGTATATTTTATTAAAAATTAAGAAAAGTCATTCTATTTTAATTTCATTTATATAAAGTATAAAATCAAAATTTTTGAAAAAGAGTTCTAAAATTTCCCTCTAAGTATGATATTTTACACTTAAATATTTTGAACAAAAGAGGATGACTTTTGGGACTCTTTTAATTGCATGCATGTGTTTGCATAAGACAACAATTGTTGGATGATTAATATAAAAAGCTTATAATTGCAGATAATGTCTGAATTAAAACAGAAGTACAAGAGTAGAATGACTAATAATTGTCTAAAGGATCAATTCCCATGAGAAAAAAAAAAAAACCTCTTGAAATAGAAATTTGATATTTATGTTCCTTAAAAAGCTGAAAGACGTTTATATTCACTGGTGATGCTATACTCTTTATTTGGAAAGATTTTCCTCATATGACTTTTAAAAAGCACCACTTAGAAGCTTTTCATTCTCATAGAATTTATATTTGGTTATGGTAGATACACTGTAACATCAAGATTTCAAAAGGCATTTTCAAGGGAATAGTCCCATCTCTTCACTAGTTCTAATTTACATGTAAAACCCCAGAAAAGCATCAATTTTAACTAATGCCTAAAAGCCAGATGTGTTAAGTAATTTTCAAATAAAATATAAAAAGGAAAGATAAATTCTTACAACTGATCATCTTCTGATTGACCTGCTAGAAAAGATGGTTTTCTTCTTCAAAATATTCCTGAAAATGACTTGGACTCATGGCTTATGATAACTCAATTTGATCAGTTGAAGTCAGGGACAATAAGACTCCATTCTCACCTCTGTTATCAAAGGGAATGTTTGATTCTTTACAAAATAGGAAGTTAAAATGGTCATGCCTTTGCAACAGGTAGGCTCTTCCCACCAAGTGTGAAGAACTGACTCATCAGAGGAGACCCTGACATTAGGAAGGAATGAGGGTGGGAGGAGAAAGGGGTGACAGAGAGTGAGGTGGTTGGATGGCATCAGTGGATATCAGTTTGAGAAAATTCCAGGAGACAGTGAAGGACAACAGAGTCTAGCATGCTACAGTCCACGGGGTTGCAAACAGTCAGACATGACTTAGTGAGTGAGCAGCAACATGGTGATGTTGCCACTTATGACTCCATCATATAGATGCAACCATAAAAGATCAAATACTAATCCCTTGGTACCATCGTAAAAGTGGCTGGTTCTTCCACTAAAGCACTAACTCTGACCTCTCAGGATGAAGCTGGAGCCAATATTCTGAGAAGTCACATTGCTAATGTATCCTGATCCATCCACAGGAGGGAGGGGACCAGTACTTAACAGTCAGTACAAAATTTCTTTTAAGTTGGATCCAGCACTTTAAAAATCTTAGAATGTACTGAGAAACCTTTATTTTTTTCTTTTTCATGATCTGTCAAATATCTTGACATTAACATTTATTAGAGGCTTCTTATGTAAGTAGCTTTGCAAAAATATCATCATAAACTCAAACTTGAAAATAAAACACATTCAAGAAAAAATAAGGCCAGTTACCATATCATTGATATATTTAACACCATTTAATCAATTTGAATTAACTATAATTTTAATAATGAAAACCATGTCCTAGATGCCCTATTGTTCTGTCAGTTCATCTTTAATGTATATTGAAAGGTACATGTGTGTATATGTTTATAGTTACATATAATATGTAGTATTCACTATTGACTCCTCTTTGTCTTTATAAATAAAGGAGACTTAGTTTCTAAAGAGCTAGGACAGATATTTCCTGAACACCTAGCTAAAAGAAAAATAAAATGGATTTTTGCAGCCAAGCAATGTTTTATTATTCCAGACAACACTTTGTATTGATCCTCTCCTATTTATTTCTAATTTTGTTGCCACTGATTGAGTTGAGCTCTAAATCTTGTGACGGCTTACATGCTGTTAGGATGCTGCATCGCTACCAGAAGAACAGGGTAGCAATGTTCTCATTTTAAACTCTAATTTAGTCTTATTTTCAGCAAATTAAGGCACCTGATACAGCATTTTAAAACTAAAAATGTTTTATTTTATGTCTTTCTTTACTCACCTTCACAGAAAACAGAGTGTATACAATCAATAGCAATTTGTGCATTACATACCCAGCATAGAAATTGTGAAGCAGATAAACACAGAACATTTTCAACAATCCACCAACATACATGGCACATAATGTGTGCCTATATGGCTATATTTCAAGTTTTCTATGTTTAAAGTTGTCATAAAAGCAAAATGTGATATGAAAAGGGTTGAAAAACACACTAATCTAAAGATCTTATACTGTGAACACTCTAGTGAAAGACTGCATCTGTGGTATATTTATTCATAAGTACACATTGAGGGTACTGATTTCTCATTCCAGCAACTTTCAGAATATAAAAAATTGAGGTAGTAAAATTTATAAATAATATAATGATAAAGAAAAGGAATCTAGGAAGAAGATAGAATGTAGGCTATTGCTATAAGCATTTGAGTAATGCTCCCTGCATAAAATGCAGTATAGAGTTTTTTTGCTACAAGGAAACTCAATACAGGAAAGAAAAAAAGTAGACTTTTATAGAAAATATATATTTTTATAGAAAATATATTTAAACATATATTATTAAAACTAGTTTTACATTTTGCCTTGTGATGTGAAAATTACAAGTGCAGCACTGACTTTTTTCATTTTGTTAATTTGCATACCAACTAGTAACCCCAGGGATGCTGCTGCTGCTGCTGCTGCTGCTGCTGCTGCTGCTGCTGCTAAGTCGCTTCAGTCGTGTCCGACTCTGTGCCACCCCATAGACGGCAGCTAACCAGGCTCCTCTGTCCCTGGGATTCTCCAGGCAAGAATGCTGGAGTGGGTTGCCATTTCCTTCTCCAATTAATGAAAGTGAAAAGTAAAAGTGAAGTCACTCTGTCGTCTCCG
>SJYC01033243.1:0-11528 GCA_006408675.1 Madoqua kirkii | reverse complement strand
CTGCTCTCCAAAAGTCTACAAGCAATAAATGCTGGAGAGAATGTGGAGAAAAGGGAACCCTCTTACACGGTTGGTGGGAATGCAAACTAGTACAGCCACTGTGGAAAACAGTGTGGCGATTCCTTTAAAAATTACAAATAGATCCTTCTGGAGTTTTAAAAAGTTTTCTTATTTTTATAATCAGTGCTATACTCAGTGTGTTTTGTGCCCTGGAACCAATCTATATATTCTTAACCACAGATAAGCCATGAAATAAGTATAGAAAATAGAGGAAGCACTTAGAAATATTTAAAGCAAATTGACATTCCTATGACATTATTATTGTAATTCATTCTTATGGTTAGAATTCAATTGTTTAAAATTATGTGACCCTCACATTCATAAGTTAATGGCCTAACCATCAGCAACTCATAATGTGATTTTTTTAGGAAATAAGACCTTTGAAAATGTAATTTCTTAGGATGAGGTCAGTAAGCTCTAAAGCAATACTAGTAATCTTATAGGAGGGGAAATTTGGACCCAGAAGCACACACATAGGGAACAAGCCATGTGAGATGAAGGAAGAGCTCAAGCTGTAGTTTTGTATACCAAGGAACGTCAAAGATTTCCAGCAAACCACCTGAAGCTAGGATGGAACAGATTCCCCTTAACAGCCCTCAGAAGAAACCAAACCTGCCAATAAATACCCTGGTCTAAGATTTCCAACCTCCAGAATTGTGAGATAAAACTTTTCTGTTGTTTAAGCCACTTAGTTTGTGGTACTTTATTACAGCAGTGTTAGAAATCTAACGTATTTATTAAAGTGTCAATTTTAATGTGAAATTGAACAACCTATATATATTATATATATACATACACATAGGTGTGTGTGTATGTATATATATTAGAGAAGGCAATGGCACTCCAGTACTCTTGCCTGGAAAATCCCATGGATGGAGGAGCCTGGGAGGCTGCAGTCCATGGGGTTGCTGAGAGTTGGACACGACTCAGTAACTTCAGTTTCACTTTTCATTTTCATGCATTGGAGAAGAAAATGGCAACCCACTCCAGTGTTCTTGCCTGGAGAGTCCCAGGGACGGTGGAGCCTGGTGGGCTGTCGTCTCTTGGGGTCGCACAGAGTCGGACATGACTGAAGCGACTTAGCAGCAGCAGTATCTGTGTGCGTGTGTGTGTGTGTGTGTGTATAATACAAAAGGGGGCTTGTCCCTTCATCAAGATATTTTGATAGGATTTGTTCTCAAGTATGTTACACTCACGAATCAAATGCATATAATTTGAATTTCCCAATGCCTCGTGGCAAGTAGAAGGGGAGAAAAAGGAAGCAGTGACAGATTTTAGTTTCTTGGGCTCCAAAATCACTGCAGACTGTGACTGCAACTATGAAATTGAAAGACCCTTGCTCTTTGGAAGGAAAGTCAAGACAAACCTAGACAGCATGTTAGAAAGAAAAGATATCACTTTTTGGACAAAGGTCCGTATAGTCAAAACTATGATTTTTCCAGTAGTCATGCATGGATGTGAGAGTCAGACCAGAGAAAAGGCTGAGCATTGAAGAACTGATGCTTTTGAACTGTGGTGCTGGAGAAGACTGGAGAGTCCCTTGGACTGCAGGAGATCAAACCAGTAGATCCAAAATGAAAACAACCTGGAATATTCATTAGAAGGGTTGATGCTGAAGCTGAAACTCCAACATTGTGGTCATGTAATGAAAGAGTCAACTTATTGGAAAAGGCCCTGATGCTGGGAAAGACTGAAGACAAAAGAAGGGTGGCAGAGCATGAAACATTTAGATAACATTACTGATACAAGGACATGAACTTATGCAAACTCCAGGAGATAGTGAAGGACAGGGAAGTATGGCATGCTGCTCTCCATGGGGTTGCAAAGATTCAGGCACAACTTAGCGACTTAACAAGAACAAGTCCTAAGACTATCTGTTGTTTCATCTTAAGCAAGGGTTAAGAATTGAAGTAACTTCAGTAGACATGCAGATAGCATAATTTAATGAAGGCAATTATGGTAAGACACAACAAATGAGTGGAAAAACCTACCTAACTGGAGAATATGAGCCATACCTAAAGTTAAACATGTTAATTTTAAGTAACTTCAGTAGACATGCAGATAGCATAATTTAATGAAGGCAATTATGGTAAGACACAACAAATGAGTGGAAAAACCTACCTAACTGGAGAATATGAGCCATACCTAAAGTTAAACATGTTAATTTTTTAAACATTACATTAACCAAATAAAACACATCTGCAGAACCACCAGTTTGAGATCACTGTTACGTTGTGTTTTTTTTCTCATTATCTCAAATATAGCTTTTATTTCACTTACTTTGTACCTCAAATATTTACCTAAGTCCTGATTTCTAAACTGCAGTCAGTTTCTTCATTTGATTGTCTTAAAGGAAGAGGTATAGAATTCTACAGAGGTACAGAAGTTCATGTCCCAAAAGAAAACAATATTCAACTCCATAAAATTAATTGGGTTCTACCTTGCACCAGTGATTAACAGTGGAGAAGCTGTGAAGCAATCTACCATACATGACTACTGGAAAAACCATAGCTTTGACTAGACAGACTTTGGTGGCAAAGTAATGTCTCTTTTCCTGTCATGCAATACTGAATTAACTGTTACGTGATTGATATTTTGGCGAGAAAGTCTATGGTGAATAATGATGAATTTATTTTATTGTGAAATATTCATAATTATTTTCTATTTCTTCCTGATTTAAAAGCATCAAAAATAAATTCAGTTCAGTTCAGTTATTCAGTCAACTCTGATTCCTTGTGACACCATGATCTGCAGCACACCAGGCCTCCCAATCTATCACCAACTCCCAGAGTTTACTCAAGCTCATGTCCATTGAGTTGGTGATGCCATTCAACCATCCCTTCCTCTGTTCTTCCCTTCTCCTCCTGCATTCAAACTTTACCAGTATCAGGGTCTTTTCCAATGAGTCAGTTCCTTGCATCAGGTGGCCAAACTATTGGAGTTTCAGCTTCAGCATCAGTCCTTCCAATAAATATTCTGGACTGATTTCCTTTAGGAAGGACTCGTGGATCTCTTTGCAGTCCAAGGGACTCTCAAGAGTCTTCTCCAACACTTTAGTACAAAAGCACCAATTCTTTGGCATTCAGATTTCTTTATAATCCAACTCTGACATCCATAAATGACTACTGGAAAAACCATAGCTTTGACTAGATAGACTTTGTTTGCAAAGTAATGTCTCTGCTTTTAAATATGCTGTCTAGATTCATCACAGCTTTTTTTCCAAAGAGCAAGTGTCGTTTAAATTCATGGCTGCAGTCACCATCTGCAGTGATTTTGGAGCCCCCCAAAATAAAGTCTGTTACTGTTTCCACTGTTCCCACATCTATTTGTCATTGAGTGATGGGACCAGATGCCATGATCTTAGTTTTCTAAATGTTGAGTTTTAAGCCAAAATTTTTACTCTCCTCTTTCTCTCTCATCAAGAGCCCCTTTTAGTTCTTCATTTTCTGCCATAAGTGAGCTATCATCTGCATATCTGAGGTTATTGCTATTTGTCCCGGCAATCTTGATTTCAGCTTGTGCTTCATCCAGCCTGGCATTTCTCATGATGTACTCTGCATATAAGTTAAATAAGCAGGGTACAATATATAGCCTTGACATACTGCTTTCCTGATATGGAACCAGTCTGTTGTTCCATGTCCAGTTCTAACTGTTGTTTCCTGATCTACATACAAATTTCTTAGGAAGCAGGTCACATGGTCTGGTATTCCCATCTCTTTATGATTTTTTCACAGTTACTTGTGATCCACACATTCAAAGGCTTTGGCATAGTCAATAAGGTAGAGGTAGATGTTTTTCTGAAACTCTCTTGTTTTTCCATGATCCAATGGATGTTGACAATTTGATCTCTGGTTCCTGTGCATTTTCTAAATCCATCTTGAACATCTGGATGTTCACAGTTCATGTAATGTTGAAGCCTGGCTTGGAGAATTTTGAGCATTACTTTGCTAGCATGTGAGATGAGTGCAATTGTGCAATAGCTTAAACATTCTTTGGGATTTCCTTTCTTTGAGATTGTAATGAAAACTGACCTTCTCCAGTCCTACAGCCACTGCTGAGATTTCCAAGTTTGCTGACATACTGAGTGCAGCATTTTCACAGTATCATCTTTTAGAATATGAAATAGCTCAACTGATACTTCATCACCTCCACTAACTTTGTTTATAGGGATGCTTCCTAAGGCCCACTTGACTTTGCATTCCAGATGCCTGGCTCTAGGTAAGTGATCACACTATTGTGATTTCTGGATTGTGAAAATCTTTTTTTATAGTTCTGTGTATTCTTTCCACCTCTTCTTAATATCTTCTGCTTCTGTCAGGTCCATACAATTTTTGTCCTTTACTGTGCCCTTCTTTGCATGAAATGTTCCCTTGGTATCTCTAATTTTCCTGAAGAGATCTCTAGTCTTTTCCATTCTATTGTTTTCCTCTATTTCTTTGCATTGATCATTGAGGAAGGCTCTCTTATCTCTCCTTGATGTTCTTTGGAACTCTGGATTCATATGGGTATATCTTTCCTTTTCTCCTTGCTTTTCACTTCTCTTCTTTACACAGCTATTTGTAAGGCCTCCCCAGACAGCCGTTTTGCTTTTTCATATTTCTTTTTCTTCAGGATGGTCTTGATCTGTGTCTTCTCAAAAATGTCAAAAACCTCCATCCATAATTCTTCTGGCACTTATCAAATAATCCTTTAAATCTATTTGTCACTTCCACTGTATAGTCATAAGGGATTTGATTTAGGTCATACCTAAATGGCCTAGTGGTTTTCTTCCGGAAGCCACCACGGGAGATCCCACCCATGACAAAGGTCATGTGGAGAAGACCTAATAGGCAAAGGTGGATCAGGATTTGAGGGGCTCCCTGGACCTGCTCGAGCATCTACCCCAAAACCAGAATCTGTCTGTCTTACTATAGTGTGCCTTTCATCAACTCTTTTGACATTAACAGGGGGCTATTCCCCGATCACCTTTCTCTGGAAAAAATCAACTTAGGGTTCTAGCTAATAAGTCTCTTGGGCATGAAAGAACTATTTCAATTCAAACCCCCTTTGTTGGCATTCTAGGTTGCTTGGCAGGTTTATCCAGACTCTTGCAGCTATGCATGTGATTATTCACAGCCTCCCAACTGTGAGAGGCATGGGAAGCCTAAAAATATAGAGCCTTTCAAAGAGTTAAAAAACTATTAGAGTAGTGTTGGTGTAGGATTTCATTTCTGAGCCAATGCTTGCTGCTAAGTTCCCATATCTCTTACCCACTGTGCACCTGGGAGTGCATTAGTTAACATAGTTGGAATGTAAGAAAAACAAGTGTAGCTTTGAAATTAACCACATCAGACCTTTGAGCTAATTGGTTCTTTCTTATAACTCACTGCACCTTTGATCCATGAGAAACGTACTTTCTGAAGTTGACATAGGTTAGAAATATAAAGAAAAAACATTTGAAGGGAAAATAAGTTTTCTGGTTGAGCAGTCGTTATCAAAAGAGGGTCATAAAATGTCCACAGGCCTCCAGGGTCAGAAGATAATGTACACAACATTGTTTATGGGAAAGGTATGCAGAAAAAAATCCTGGTTTTGATAAAGACAAAACAAATGTAATGTTTGGGCTGACTCTGTATGACTTTGCATCTTTCATTTCCCTCTATGTACAAGTCAAGGTATAAAAGTTAACGTACTTTCTGAAGTTGACATAGGTTAGAAATATAAAGAAAAAACATTTGAAGGGAAAATAAGTTTTCTGGTTGAGCAGTCGTTATCAAAAGAGGGTCATAAAATGTCCACAGGCCTCCAGGGTCAGAAGATAATGTACACAACATTGTTTATGGGAAAGGTATGCAGAAAAAAATCCTGGTTTTGATAAAGACAAAACAAATGTAATGTTTGGGCTGACTCTGTATGACTTTGCATCTTTCATTTCCCTCTATGTACAAGTCAAGGTATAAAAGTTCCTTTTGAAAATAAAGTAACGAACAATGACAAATTCCACAAGAGCCTGGTTCCCCTGTGTTTTTCTTTCTTTCTCTCTCTCTCTTAATCTCCTTTTCAGGCTGATCCCTTGGAGCCCAGAGGCTGTCTGCATTTAGTTGCCTGTCTGGGCTTCTAAGACTTGAACAGGAAGGCGCTCTGTGTCTTCACTCCCTTGGGAGACCAGGAGGGCACCTGCGGCCTCCATGAACGGAGCAAGTCCCTTGTCTTGGGGCTTTATTGGCTTTCTGTGTAAACAAAGGAATATCAGCATTTTTCTCTTCTCTATTTTCTTATCTGCAACATTCTTTCTTTATCTCTCTCTCTCTAAATAATTCTCTTTGCCAACACCATTTCTCCTGAGGGTTCCCCGGATCCTGCAGGGGCTGGACCCCAGCAGTTTTCCCCACTTTCTTCACTTTAAGTCTGAATTTGGCAATAAGGAGTTCACGATCTGAGCCCCAGTCATCTCCTGGTTTTGTTTTTGCTGACTGTATAGAGCTTCTCCATCTTTGGTTTCAAAGAATATTTGATTTCAGAATTGACCATCTGGTGATGTCCATGTGTAGATTCTTCTCTTGTGTTGTTGGAAGAGGATGTTTGCTATGGCCAGTGCATTCTCCTGGCAAAAGTCTATTAGCCTTTGCCCTGCTTCATTTTGTAGTTCAAGGGCAAATTTTCCTGCTACTCCAGGTATTTCTTGACTCGCTAGTTTTGCATTCCAGTTCCCTATAATGAAAAGGACATCTTTTTTGGGTGTTAGTTCTAGAAGACCTTGTAGGTCTTCAGAGAATCATTCAACTTCAGCTTCTTCAGCATTACTGGTTGGGGCATAGACTTTGACTACTGTAATATTGAATGGTTTGCCTTGGAAAAGACAGATCATTCTGTCATATTTGAGATTGCATCCAAGTACTGAATTTAGAACTCTTTTGTGGACTGTGATGGCTATTACATTTATTATAAGGGATTCTTGCCCACAGTAGTTGATATAACGGTCATCTGAGTTAAAGTCATCCATTGCAGTCCATTTTAGTTCGCTAATTCCTGGAATGTTGATATTCACTCTTGCATCTCCTTTTTGACCTCTCCATTTTGCCTTGTTTCATGGACCTAACATTCTAGGTTCCTATGCAATATTGCTCTTTACAGGATCGGACTTTACTTCCATCACCAGTTACATCCACAACTGGGTGTTGTTTGCTTTGGCTCCATCTCTTCATTCATTCTGGAGTTATTTCTCCAGTGATCCTCAGTAGCAAATTGGGCATCCAACAATCTGGGGAGTTCATCTTTCGTATCCTATCTTTTTGTCTTTTCATAGTTTTCATGGGGTTCTCAAGGCAAGAATACTGAGGTTTTTTGCCATTCCTTTCTCTAGTGGACCAGGTTTTGTCAGAACTCTCCACCATGACCCGCCAGTCTTGGGTGGCCCTACACAGCATGGCTCATAGTTTCATTGAGATAGACAAGGCTGTGATTGTGTCTTTCAGTCTGTCTGTCCTTGGGTGCAGAAGAATAAGACGCTGCTGGAAGCTTCCTGATGAGAAAGACTGATTGAGGGGGAAACTGGGTCTTGTTCTGTTGGCAGAGCCATGCTCAGTAAATGTTTAATCCAACTAATATATTTGTTGTTGATCAGTCACCCAGTCATGTTCTATTCTTTGCCACCCCCATGGACTGCAGTTTGCCAGGCCTCCCTGTCCCACACTATCTCCCAGAGTTTGGTCAAGTTCATATTCATTGCATTGTGATGCCATCTAGCCATCTCATCCCATGACACCATCTTCTCCTTCTGCCCTTGATCTTTCCCAGCATTAGAGACTATTTTGATGAGTCATCTGTTTGCATCAGATGACCAAAATACTGGAGCTTCAGCTTTAGCTTCTGTCCTTCCAGTGAATATTCTGGGTTGATCTCCCTTAAGATTGATTGATTTGATCTTCTTGCTGTCTAAGGTACTCTCAAGAGTCTTCTCCAGCACCACAATTCGAAGGTATCAATTCTTTGGCATTCCACTTTGTTTATGGTCCAGATCTCACAAGAGTATGTGACTACTGGGAAGACTATAGCCTTGTCTATGCAGACCTTTGTCGGTAGAGTCATGCCTCAGGTTTTCAACACACTGTCTAGGTTTGTCATCACTTTCCTGCCAAGAAGCAATCATCTTTTGATTTCATGGCTTCAGTCACCATTTGCAGTGATTTTGGAGCCCAAGTAGAGGAAATTTGTCACAACTTCCACCCTTTCCCCTTGTATTTGCCATGCAATAATGGGTCCAGATGCCATTATCTTAGGAGAGGTTTGTTTTTTTTTTTTTAATATTTAGTTTTAAGCTGGCTCTTTTACTCCTTTCCTTCAGCCTCATCAAAAGGCTGGGAGCAACCAACATACCTTTCAATAGCTGAATGGATAATTTGACACATCTATACAACAGAATCAGGAAATCAGTCCTGAATGTTCATTGGAAGGACTGATTTGAAGCTGAAACTCCAATACGTTGGCCACCTAATGTGAAGAACTGACTCATTTGAAAAGACCCTGATGCTGGAAAAGATTGAGGGAAAGAGGTGAAAGGGATAACAGAGGATGAGATGGTTAGATGGCATCATTGACTCAATGGACATGAGTTTGGGTAAACTATGGGAGTTGGTGATGGACAAGGAGGCCTGGCATGCTATAATCCATGGGGTCGCAAAGAGTAGGACATGACTGAGCGACTGAACTGAACTAATACAATAGGGATTCAGTAATAAAAGGAAATGAGCTATAAAATCACAAAATGACATGCATTAATATTAAATGCACATTGCAAAGTGAAGAAAGCAAATGTGAAAAGACTACATACTGTATGATTTCAATTATATGACATCCTGAAAAAGACAAAACTATAGACATGGTAAAAAGATCACTGGTAACCAAGTTTGCAGGTATAGAAGGAAAGGATAGTTAGTAGGTGATATAAAGGGGATTTTTAGGGCTTTAAACTCATGAGAAAAACTGGGCTGGATGAAGCACAAGCTGGATCAGGATTGCCAGGAGAAATATCAATAATCTCAGATATGCAGATGACACCACCCTTATGACAGTGAAGAAGAACTAAAGAGCCTCCTGATGAAAGTGAAAGAGAAGAGTGAAAATTTTGGCTTAAAACTCAACATTCAGAAAACTAAGATCATGGCATCTGATCTCATTTCTTCATGGCAAATAGATAGGGAAGCAATGGAAACAGTGACAGACTTAATTTTTCAGGGCTCCAAAATCACTGCAGATGGTGACTGCAGTCATGAAATTAAAAGACACTTGCTCCTTACAAGAAAAATTATGACCAACCTAGACAACATATTCAAAGCAGAGACACTACTTTGCCAACAAATGTTCATCTAGATAAAGCTATAGATTTTCCAGTGGTCATGTATGGATGTGAGAGTTGGACTATAAAGAAAGCTGAACACCAAAGAATTGATGCTTTTTCCAACCAGTCCATCCTAAAGGAAATCAGTCCTGAGTGTTCATTGGAAGTTCTGATGTTGAAGCTGAAACTCTAATACTTTGGCCACCTGATGAAAAGAACTGACTCATTTGAAAAGACTCTGATGCTTGGAAAGACTGAGGGCAGGAGGAGAAGGGAATGACAGAGATGAGATAGTTGGATGGTATCTCCAACTCTATGGACATGAATTTAAGTAAACTCTGGGAGTTGGTGATGGACAGGGAGCCCTGGTGTGCTGCAGTTCATGGGACTGCAGAGTCAGACAGAAGTGAAAGTATTGTAATTTATTTTTAAAGACATATATAATGTTAAAGTACACATAGCAACTCTCTGTGTATTCAATGACTTGAGGTATGCCAGCAAGAGATTAAAAGAATGGAATGAAGAATGTGAAAAAGTGGTATAACTATACTGCAAATATATGAAACTACCCTACTGACCTAAGTAACTTTGAAAAATGTAGATTTTTTTTTAAACCAAAACTGTACAAAAGCACTATACTGTGGTTAACAAGCGTTTCATATAGCAGTAAAATTATGAACATATATATATATACATATTGCTGCTGCTACTAAGTCGCTTCAGTCGTGTCCGACCCCATAGATGGCAGCGCACCAGGATCCGCCGTCCATAGGATGTTCCAGGCAAAAGTACTGGAGTGGGGTGCCATTGCCTTCTCCGGATATATATATATATACATGTCATATATATATATGTTAGAGTTAAACAGTTATGTACAAAATGGTGCTTGTGGGAGCCAGGTTTCTCGCATTTGGTGGAGGGAGATTATCAAGAGTAGAAGGTAAGATTTTTCATTTGGTAACAGATGAGAATTAGCAACAAGAGTGGGAGGCTAGATTAGAATTGGCAAGCAAAACTGGAACATTAGATTTATCCATGTGGTAACAGATTAGAACTGGCAACATTGGTATAAATTCATGAGTAGCATAAGGTAGATACAAATGATAATGTGTATGTATTCATCCCTGTGTGCTTAAACAAGTTACTATCCATTTACGGGTTTCCTTCCTCTTTCAGCTGAGTTGATTTAGCAGTAATGAAACTCCAGTACCCATGAGCACATCTAACCCATATCTTGATTCCTAATAGAATTTTCCAACAAAAGAATCAAGGAATCTTTGGGGAAATGGCTGATTCTGGTAGTAAAAAAAAAAAAAAATGCACCAGATGAGTGTGAAGTATATTGTAGTGCCAGAAGCGCATGCAAAGAAAAACCTAAAAAGACCAGAAAAGAAAGTAAAAGAATAAACACCAATGTGAGTCTCTATCAAAGGGGCACTTGAGAGAACTACCAATGGGAAAAACTAGAAGCATTTAAACAGTAAAATTAAGTAGCTTTGATTATAAATTAAAATGTAAAATGAAAATCTATTCATCCAAACTGATCTCAGATATTGGCAATGAATAAAAAATCCAAATTAATCATATATTATCAGAAAACTAATTCTGATAACAGTTATTATTTATATAGTTTTGACACTACAATTTGTATATCCTAACTAAACCTCTCCTTGGAACCTACTATCTTCACAACTAAGCAACTCTGATCCACTTCACCAATACCACATTTTCTTTCTCCCATGCTTCCTGTTGCTCAGGTTAAAATACTTGGAGATATCTGTTATATTTCACTTTTATTATATTGCATATTCACTATATCTTCAAATTTTATTGTTTGTACCTTCAGAATATAATCATGTATTTAATCAACTGTATTCATATTACTATGCTAGAAATCATTATCTTCTACATTTTTGGTTCTCCTAAAACTTCCTGACTGCTCTCCTATAATATGTCCCAGTCCTTATTCAGTTTATTTTTAACGAGGAGTCAGTGTGATATTTTTATAGTCAAATATGAGTTCAGATTATTTCCTCATTCAAAACCATCAACTGCTATAACTTTATAATAAAATATATCTAATTATGCAATCTAATCTTTGTTTTTCATTCATTATTTTAACTATTTTTGTCAATTGGCATTTCAATATAAA
>SJYC01033237.1:0-11203 GCA_006408675.1 Madoqua kirkii | reverse complement strand
ATAGAAATTATAACTGTCAGTGAAGCACACATTTTCTTAATATTTTCTCTAAATGTCATAATCCTTATCAATTTTATTCCTATACCCCTTACAACTGTAAAAGCTATAATTTTGTGCTACAATAATTTTGCTTTCATTTTAATTACTTGATTAACTTTTGAAAGTATGTCATAATTATATATAGGCTTTCCTGGTAGCTCAGAGGTTAAAGCGTCTGCCTGCAATGCTGGAGACCCGGGTTTGATCCCTGGGTTGGGAAGATTTCCCTGGAGAAGGAAATGGCAACCCACTCCAGTATTCTTATCTGGAGAATCCCATGGACAGAGGAGCCTGGTGGTCTACAGTCCATGGGGTCGCAAAGAGTCGGATATGACTGAACGACTTTACTTCTACTTCACTTCACTTTAAATGTATAGAAAGGTACATATAAAACAAAACTTCATGATTCTAAGGCCGAAAGGAAATCACTGCCACATGATCACTATTCTTTTCTAATATTTCCTATTCCCAATATCAGTATACTATCTTTTGCAATTAAATTGGATCAGATTTCATATAAAAATGTGTATTTGCTTTTCAAAATTAACATTAGATATTTAATCATTTTCTGTGGCATTAAGGAATCTAGAAAACACTATTATAGTTGTGATACAATATATACCTTACCCAGTCTATTTTTTGTTATTTTGATTGTATATTACATATGCCCTCATGAGTATTTGAAACCCAATAGTTTTATTAATTTATTATTTATTTCTTACATTATTATTAATCCTGAGATGAATATCTTTGTATTTAGATTGCCATATAAATCTCTAGAAATACTAGCTTATTCTAGTCTTACTAATTATGTATTATGGTGTTTCTGTTTCCTGCAGCCCACCAGTGTTGGACAATATCATTTTCAGAACCTCTGTTTATTCTATAAGGTGGGAGTGTGGTATTTTAATATGGATCACCAACCTTAGCTTGTGTTATTTCCACTTCTGAGGTTTACACATGTACACATAAATTCAAGGAAATAATTGGGAATACAAGTCCTTAAGAGTCTACCTACAAGGCAACATGTATGAGAGATGATTCTGCTTAGGGAAGAAGAAAATTTGAGGGGAAAAAGGAAATGAGAAGAAAAATGCATGTTTTTATTTAATACTGAGCTAAGGCACAGCCCAATACATCTTTTTAAGAGGGGTAGTGCCAGTACATTTATTGATGATATTTCAGATAAATTATTTAAAATTTGATATCAAGGATGCATTTCTGAGGGGCCTAGAGCTTCCCAGGTGGCACTAGTGTAAAAAACTGGCCTGCCAGTTTTCTCTTATACAGGAGATATGAAATACAGGTTCCATCACTGGGTTGGAAAGATCCCATGGAAGAGGACATGGCAACCCACTCAGTATTCTTGCCTGGAGAATCCCATGGACAGAGTAGTCTGGCAGTCTACAGTCTATAGGGTTATAAAGAGTTGGACATGACTGAAACAATTTAGCACACATGCAGGAAATAAGTGGCAAGTTGACATAGAAAGATATTCTTTTAACTTTTCTAAGAACATACAAATTTCTATTAATGTATCCTCATATACCACAATTTGAATGCATATGTTATGTATCATCTTCCCTTAATTTATGTATTTAATATTGCCTGTTTAGGGGTTTGCTGATGAGTTTTCTTTATTCATCTATTATTGCAGCAATACCAGCTAGTATTAAAAAGCTTTCCCTAGGGTTCTATGAAAATACAGAAGGAATTGTCACATTTATCCTTCCCAGTGAGCTTAAGAAAACAATTTTATTTGAAAATTAATATATGAAGAGGATAAAAGTTAAATAGAATAAACTGTATATATTGATAAGTAATTTCTCTGTCGCTACATATCCCAGCCCTTCTTCCTTATATTTTTGTTTTTCCTTGAAAAATTCCACTATATTTTGCTAAAACACTATTCAAAGAAATGTAAACACTATACATTCATTTGGTTATACTTAAATTCTTCCTAGAGCTACAATTAATAACTGCAAAGAAGAGATTTTAACGCTTCTCTGAATTCAGTCTCTCGTTATTCAGGTACAGTGGAGATTAAAATCTCTTACTGCCTGCACCAAGAAAAATAAACCCAGCACACCTGAGACTGCTGTCCTTACAACGGATTGTGTACAAGACGGGACCTGGGCTAGCAGCCATCAACTTGGCTCTCAGGTGTTCCTAACCAGCAATTAACAGATAAGGATGATTTGCTGTTTAGGCTTTTAAGCAAACAATATGATTTTATGCTGAACCTTTCCTTTTCCTTTCTGAGTCTGGAATTTTCATATCTTCTAAGGAGTGGGTATCTGTGTGACCACTTGAAAAAAAAACTCTGAACACTGAGTCCCTCACTAACTTCCTTGGTAGGCAGTAGTTCACATGCACCATTGCAACTCATGGCTGGGGGAATTAGGTGTGTTTTATGTAACTCCACCAAGGAAGGACTCTTGGAAGCTTGTGCTGGACTTCACCCCATGCATCCTTCCATTTTGATGATTTTACTTTGTATCCTTTCCCTATAATAAATATTAGCCATGAATACAACTATATGCTGAGCTCTGTGCATCCTTCTAGGGAATTACCAAGGCCAAGAATGATCTTGGGAAACTGAACACATTCTCCCTTGCACTGGGTAGGGTCATGTAACTAGAGCTGACCATATGTTGCTGGGAGTAGTACGGATCATTCTGGGCTGGACCATTAAATTATTGGTAACTACACCACTTTGCTTCCTTCTCTCTCAGATGGTGAAAAACAATATCCCAGAGAGTGAAGATTCTTTCAAGCTGATGTTGAGAATGCACATGATGTAGAGCAAAGCATCCAACTGACCACAGTGGAATCTTCATTGTAAAAAGTGAAACTGTTTTCAGTAACTGAAATGTTAGTGTTTTATGTGATTACCACACAAGCAGACAGTATTGAATGATACAAATACTAAGTAGATTTTTGTTACCCTGAAAATAAGGTTACATAGCATGAAGCGTATTGATATCAACAATTAATAGCAATGATTCCTTGTCATGCATGTAAAATTGCACTGCCTGTCACTCATACTTAAAATTTTAATGGCCATAGTTTATTAGAACAGATTATCCTCTACTGCATATTTTGCCATTTTGTGACAAATAATATTGACAGCCTGGACTAATTATTATAAAGAGCATACATATATCAAAATATACTATAATTTATTAAGTTTTCTAAGAGTTCAGAAGACTTTCAAAATTAAGCATAGGCAGATATTTAGTCAGTCATTTAATAAAATGATGAACTGAAGTGGCATGAAAGAATGTTTTTATCACTAATTCACATATTTTTCAAATGTAATAAGTGAAATTAAATTTTATATGAATATTTTTGTTATGATATAAACACTGTGCTTAGGATGTGCATTTAGGTCATAAACATAATTATAAAGACAGCATTTTCTAATTCATGTCTGAGGAATGTGATGTTTTCTGACTCATTGGGAAAATTTGCTGAATGTAAATTTCTCCCTATGTTATAATTTTATAGGTAGGTTTCATTTAAAATTAACATGAATTTATTCCAATGCCTTTATTTTATATCATAGAAAATTATAGTTCTATTTATGGAAAAGCTACAGAGATATACATTTAATTAACAGTAAATAATGGTTTTAAAATAACAGAATAGGTTTAGATTTACAAAAATTATGAAGATAGAACAGAGAATGCCTATATATTTGCATTATTTCTATTATTAACATCTTATATTAGTACTCCTGATAGCTCAGTTGGTAATGCAACCACCTGCAATGCAGGAGACCTGGTTCAATTCCTAGGTCAGGAAGATCTGCTGGAGATGGGATAGTCTACCCACTCCAGTATTCTTGGGCTTCCCTTGTGGCTCAGATGGTAAAGAATCCATCTGCAATGCAGGATATTAATAGCAATGATTCCTTGTCATGCATGTAAAATTGCACTGCCTGTCACTCATACTTAAAATTTTAATGGCCATAGTTTATTAGAACAGATTATCCTCTACTGCATATTTTGCCATTTTGTGACAAATAATATTGACAGCCTGGACTAATTATTATAAAGAGCATACATATATCAAAATATACTATAATTTATTAAGTTTTCTAAGAGTTCAGAAGACTTTCAAAATTAAGCATAGGCAGATATTTAGTCAGTCATTTAATAAAATGATGAACTGAAGTGGCATGAAAGAATGTTTTTATCACTAATTCACATATTTTTCAAATGTAATAAGTGAAATTAAATTTTATATGAATATTTTTGTTATGATATAAACACTGTGCTTAGGATGTGCATTTAGGTCATAAACATAATTATAAAGACAGCATTTTCTAATTCATGTCTGAGGAATGTGATGTTTTCTGACTCATTGGGAAAATTTGCTGAATGTAAATTTCTCCCTATGTTATAATTTTATAGGTAGGTTTCATTTAAAATTAACATGAATTTATTCCAATGCCTTTATTTTATATCATAGAAAATTATAGTTCTATTTATGGAAAAGCTACAGAGATATACATTTAATTAACAGTAAATAATGGTTTTAAAATAACAGAATAGGTTTAGATTTACAAAAATTATGAAGATAGAACAGAGAATGCCTATATATTTGCATTATTTCTATTATTAACATCTTATATTAGTACTCCTGATAGCTCAGTTGGTAATGCAACCACCTGCAATGCAGGAGACCTGGTTCAATTCCTAGGTCAGGAAGATCTGCTGGAGATGGGATAGTCTACCCACTCCAGTATTCTTGGGCTTCCCTTGTGGCTCAGATGGTAAAGAATCCATCTGCAATGCAGGAGACCTGTGTTCTACTCCTGGATCCGGAAGATTCTCTGGAGAAGGGAAAGGCTGCCTGCTCCAGATTCTTGCCTAGAGAATCCCATGGACTGTATAGTCCATGGAATCTCAAGAGTCAGACACAGCAGAGTGACTTTCACTTCACTTCATTAGTGTGTTTGTTACAATTAATGATATTGATACTATACTCAGCTTTCCTTAGTGATTAGCTAATGTTCTGTACCTGAATCCCATATAAGATATTATATTATTCATTATGTCTTCTTAGGCTACTTCGGCAGTAATAATATGTCAGAATTGGTGTCTTACAATATCAATAGTTTGGGAGACCCCTGGTCAGTAGAATGCTCTTTAATTGGGATTTCTTTGATGTTTCTTGCAGTTAGACTGGAGAAGGCAATGGCACCCCACTCCAGTACTCTTGCCTGGAAAATGCTATGGATGGAGGAGCCTGGTAGGCTGCAGTCAGTGGGGTCACTAAGAGTTGGACATGATTGAGAGCACTTACCATGACCCTCTCTATTAGATATAACCCTCTTTTAATTCAGCTTAGGTATAACTCTCTATAAAGGTCATCTTGAACATCTTCCACAAACTACATCATCTAGGTTAGGAATCTTTCTTCTGTTCACACTATACATGATCTTCTCCTAATGTCTCACTTTATTTTCAGATAATAATTTACTTATTTGTCAAACACTGCGGAATGTAAATGCTTTGAGGCCAGGAGTTATTTTCTCTTGATGTTATATTCCACAGAATGAGGCAAAGTTTATTACTGAAAGAAGAAATGAAGGATATACAGAGTGGTAGATTTTATTTCCACAATATCACGCAGGCTTCCCTGGTGGCTCAAACACTAAAGAAACTGCCTGTCAAGGCAGGCAACCCAGGGTTCAACCCCTGAGTCGGGAACATTTCCTGGAGAAAGAAATGGCCATCACTTCAGTACTCTTCCCCGGAGAATTCCATGGACAGAGGAGCCTGGCAGACCCCCCTCCAGGGGGCTGCAGAGGCAGACAGGACCAAACAGCTAACACACACATGCAACCACTTAGAATACGCTTAAACCGGGAGATAGTTGATACCCTTATTGCCATAATTGCGGCATCTGTGATGTGAAAGCAGTTCTGTCATGGAGCCACATGATGGCTCTAGATTTGACATATACTGATAAGATGCAGTTAAGTGAACTCTACCCATCACGATTTCCTCACATAGGAATAGTAACATGCATTTTAATTCACTGCCATGAAAATAAATGTTGGTTATAGATAACAAATACAATAAAGAAAACCTATAGCCAAAACTCCATAACTGTGCTTGAATATATACTACTTGCGTTATAAACAGGGTAATAGGTCCAAAATGGAGTTACTTATGCTAAGTCCCATGACACCAAATGGGAGACTTAAGAGTTTTGGGTCTCTCAGAAATGGAACCTTAAAAAGGTCAATCAGGAGCCACCTTGGTAAGGTCATCTGCCTGATGGCCTCCTGCCATCCCCTAAAAGAAAGTAACTTTGTAAAAAACAACCCAGTTTTCGACTCCTTTATTTTCCTTCATGTCTATAAAAGTGTTTCATTTTGAACAGCTCCCCGGAACCCCTTCTATCTGCTAAATTGGATGTTGCCTGAGTCGAATAGATTTTTGCTCAGTCTTAAAAAGGTAATATACCTCAGTTTATTTCAATAGTTGTTAATAACAACAAGAAGTGGGAACTGAAGGAGACCACCCCCGCCCCTCCCCCCACAGCCCCGCAAGCAATGAGCAATCAGATGCAGTACCTGCTGAACTGAGAGCGAGCTCGTGGCCTCTTCCTCCTCAGGCGATGTGGGGTGTGACCATCTCCAAGCCTCCGCTGATTTTTTCTTAGGAACATGGCTTTACTTGAGCGTTTCTTTTCCAGACTGTGCATAAACTGGCCTGAGTTGAACTGGGTGCGACTTTAAAAACAGACCGGGCCTAAGGGTGGACCAAGTCTGATTTAGATAGTGGACCGGGTTCACCTTCAGACTGCAGACAAGTTAGAAATAGGACTGGTTCCTACTGATGCTGCAGTGAACCAGGTGAACCTAATTTTGTTTTGAGACTGAAAGAGGACTTTAACCTTGCCCACGATAATCCTGAATTATAGCGGCCACAGCTGAGAACTTTTAATGTAGCTGTTTAGCTGTTTATGAGATGCCTCAAAGAAAAAGGGGTCTCAGCTCACAATAAAGCGCAGAGGGAAAACTTATTTTCCTCCTCTTCAGCTATTTGTGACCAGGATGAACCCACCAGCAGCCCCCACTCGCCCTGGAGTGTGCAGAATTCTGGGGAGACTGGCAGAAGACAGCAAAGGGTAAGGATTCTTATGAAAGTCAGCTGTCCTAGGTCTCTCTATCTGTGATGCCTGGTTGAGAGAAGAAGGGAAATTTTCACATTGTCCTTTCCTTTCAGATTGGCAGGCAAAAGGCCTGTGTAAGAATTCAATGTTTGAATTTTGACTTGTGAATTTGCTTTCGGGTACCCACTGGTTGTCGACCTGTTCTCTCCCAAGGGCAGACATTGCCTTCGGGTCTCGTTTTGTGTTCAGAAAACTTAACTTTCTGCCTACCTGGGGCACTCGGATTGGTGTGTGTGCAGGTAGCTCCACTGTCCAGCTGGGGGGCCCCCAAAATATGGCCAGACAGAAATGTGGGTTTCACTCCTTTGGTAGCCTGAGGCATTTTGTTGGCAGCCCTCGGCTGAACGTCCGGGTCTTTCTTTCAGTTGTCTTTTGGTGAATCTGGATCTTGGGAGGGTAATGTCACTCTTTGGAAGTGCCTGTTGTGTCTTTGGGGTTGTGGAATACTGCCATGGAATATGTGCTGTCTATTCGGGCTGACGCCTGATAAAGTATTTGAAAGAGATTCTTAAAATTCTTAACATGCCTCAGTTTATCTTTTAACAATAGATAGAGAAAGAGAAAAGGAGAGGGCAGAGACAGAAAGGGAAAAAGAGAAGACAGAGGGAAAAGAGAAGAGAAAGAGATTACGTGTACATATACTCTTTGAAGAAAGAGGTGTCTAGGGTCAGAATCAAATAATCTGAAAAGGAAGGTGGTAGAAACATGAACGGATGTAATGGCTGTCCTGTGGCTGTTACCAAAACCTGTCCCCTAAAGAAATCACTCATATATATTTTGTTGATACCCAGTAACTTCCCATTTATTCAAAGCTCTTCCTATAATCATAAAGGCTAAAAAAAAAAAAATGAACTCCATGTCCTTTCTAGGGGGATTCTAGATAGATGCTTACAATTAAAGGAAATAATTTGGAACATGATGATATATACGGAGGTTAAGTTCCCTGGTGGCTCAGATGGTAAAGCGTCTACTTGCCATGCGGTTCGATCCCTGGGTTGGGATCCTGGAGAAGGAAACGGCAACCCACTCCAGTACTTCTGCCTGGAGAACCCCACGGGCGGAGGAGCCTGGTAGGCTACAGTCCATGGGGTCGCAAAGTGTTAGGACATGACTGAGTGACTTCACTTTCACTACTTTGGGGACACTGTTGTTATGTAGATCAGCCATTTCAGACCCTCAGAAGCATATTCCATCTCTTGCAAAATGTGTGAAAACCTTCTGTTTTCTGTAATAACTGTCTCTTTTAAAAATGTCTGCATTGGTTTTTGTTTTCCTAACTGCTTCATAAATTATATAGTATTTGGTATTAGAAATAGTTGCCTAGAAAACTAACCACAAGATAGAAATCTGAGATAATTTACTTAACTGTGTATATGTGTGCTCAGTCATATCTTACTCATTGCAACCGCATGGACTGTAGCCCAACAGGCTCCTATGTTTATGGGATTTTCCAGGCAAGAACTCTGGAATGGTTTGCCATTTCCTCCTCCAGGGTATTTTCCGGACCCAGACACTGAACCCGTGTCTCTTACATCTCCTACATTGGCAGGTACATTCTTTATCACTAGCACCATCTGGGAAGCCCATGGATTAAACTAGATTTAGATTGGAAGGTGTAATAAATATGTTGCTAACAGACAATAGTATACTGATCGTTTATAGCACGGAGTTTCTGTTATGAAGCATTATTTAACTTATCGCCTTTCAAGTCAGCACTTTAGGAAGCAAAGTGCTTTTTTATTGGGATACTATGAAAGAAATAATAAACATGAGCACAAGTTTGGCCATGTTTCTGCACTAGTGAGTGTACAAAAAGAAAATTAAAGACTCAAGATTAGAAATACACTAATCAGAGATCGAGAATTCCTGTATTACTGAATAGGATATCTTTTCCACTGTAATCACAGGAAACAGTGATCTGAAAACCAGACTCAGGATTTGATCTTGTGGTTTGCAGAATTAACACACTGAATTCAAAGCATCACTGGGTCTCTTATTTGAAAAATCAGGACCTTTTTGTAGAGAAAGTAAGAGCCTGAAATTTGGAATGAGAGAATTTGAGAAAATCATAATGACTAAATAATTTGAAGTCTGAAGACATTGAGTCTCCTTGTCAACAAAAGCAAGTTTTCTTTCTGTTTTTGCAGAGATAGCTTCTTCATACTCAGTTAAGACAACTTAGGGCAGATCTGACCTTGGAGAAGTGTGGTGAAACTTTGGGATTATGAATTATCATGTATCTTAAGGTTGATAGAACAGAAAATAAATATCGCAACACTGGATAAAGATAAATTAATGGTAGTGGCTTACATTCAATAAAGATACAAGGGAGTAATGTGAAAGAATTAATTCAACATCTTAGGCAGCTAGGAATTGAGTGTTTGTCATGTGTGATAGGCTCAGTCACACCCTACCAATATAAATTTGAGTACTCATAAGACATATCTTTTTTTTTTTTTGCATTTCTTTTCCATGGGGATGGTCTTGATCTCTGTCTCTTGTACAATGTCATGAACCTCGTTCCATAGTTTATCAGGCACTCTATCAGATCTAGGTCCTTAAATCTATTTCTCACTTCCATTGTATAATCATAAGGGATTTGATTTAGATTGTACCTGAATGGGCTAGCAGTTTTCCTTATTTTCTTCAGTTTAGGTCTGAATTTGGTAATAAGTCAGCTCCTGGCCTTGTTTTTGTTGACTCTATAGAGCTTCTCCATCTTTGGCTGCAAAGAATATAATCAGTCTGATTTCGGTGTTGACCATCTGGTGATGTCCATGTGTAGAGTCTTCTCTTGTGTTGTTGGAAGAGGGTGTTTGCTATGACCAGTGCATTTTCTTGGCAAAACTCTATTAGTCTTTTCCCTGCTTCATTCTGCATTCCAAGGCCAAATTTGCCTGTTACTCCAGGTGTTTCTTGACTTCCTACTTTAGCATTCCAGTCCCCTATAATAAAAAGGACATCTTTTTTGGGTGCTAGTTCTAAAAGGTCTTGTATGTCTTCATAAAACCATTCAACTTCAGCTTCTTCAGTGTTACTGGTTGGAGCATAAGCTTAGATTACCTTGATATTGAATGGTTTGCCTTGGAAACAGAGATCATTCTGTCTGATTGCATCCAAGTACTGCATTTTGGACTCTTGTTGACCATGATGGCTATTCCATTTCTTCTGAGGGATTCCTGCCCACAGTAGTAGATATAATGGTCATCTGAGTTACATTCACCCATTCCAGTCCATTTTAGTTCACTGATTCCTAGAATGTCAATGTTCACTCTTGCCATCTCTTGTTAGACCACTTCCAGTTTGCCTTGATTCATGGACTTGACATTCCAGGTTCGCATTGGACCTTGCTTCTATCACCAGTCACATCCACACTGGGTACTGTTTTTGCTTTCACTCCATCCCTTCATATTTTCTGGAGTTATTTCTCCACTGATCTCCAGTAGCATATTGGCCACCTACTGACCTGGGGAGTTCCTTTTTCAGTATCCTATCATTTTGCCCTTTCATACAGTCCATGGGGTTCTCAAGGGAAGAATACTGAAGTGGTTTGCCATTCCCTTCTCCAGTGGACCATATTCTGTCAGACCTCTCCACCATGACCCGCCCATCATGGGTAGCCCCACAGGCATGGCTTAGTTTCATTGAGTTAGACAGGGCTGTGATCCTAGGGTGATTGCATTGACTAGTTTTCTGTGAGTATGGTTTCAGTGTGTCTGCCCTCTGATGCCTTGCAACACCTACCATCTTACTTGGGTTTCTCTTACTTTGAGGTTTGTGACATTGTACAGGAGATAGGGATCAAGATCATCCCCATGGAAAAGAAAAAATTAAAATCGCTGTCTGGAGAGGCCTTACAAATAGCTAGGAAAAGAAGAGAGACAAAAAACAAAGGTGAAAAGGAAAGATATGAGCATCTGAATGCAGAATTCCAAAGAATAGCAAGAAGAGATAAGAAAGCCTTCTTCAG
>SJYC01033232.1:0-14397 GCA_006408675.1 Madoqua kirkii | reverse complement strand
GATGGTGAAAAAGGTCAAGAAAAGGATTTCACTGTTAATTTCCAAAGAATGTTAGTGAGACAAGGTATAAATGTGTGGGGTAGGGAATATAATGGGAGCTCTCTGAGACTTCCTCTCAGTTTTCCTGTGAAGCTAAAACTGCTTTAAAAAATAAAGTCTATTAAAAAAAATGTGTCATCCTATACCAAGATGTATGATAATACATATTGAACCTTGGATTAAGATTAATTCAATTTTGACTAATTAAGCTTCATTTTTATGAACTATCAGAATAATGTATTAAATTATAAATTGAAAATAAAGTGATTATTTTAAAAATGCAGATCTTGTATCAATTCCACCTCATTTTAAGAATCTGAATTTTAACAGCAAAACTTAAAAGTATTTGGAAGAATATAAGTACAGACAAGGGAAGACATATTGAAAAGGAGCAAATAGAACACATCTAAAATAAACTATTAATAAATTTAACATTATGATAATTTTTCCACATAATGTTTCATTATTAAAGATCAAAACAAAAGCTGAAGTCTTAGCAAAGATATCCAATAACAGAACATTAATTTCCAAAATAGAATAATCACTGAGATCAATAAAGGCAAATGGCTCAAAAGAGAGAGCAAGCAATGAATAAGTTCATTTTTTTAAGACTACAGATATAGTAGGAAAGGAAATGAAAATCTAACCACAGTTAGATACTATCCTACATCTAGCAAACTGAAAAAAAATTTAAAATCTGACATTTCCTGCTGCTGCCAAGAGTGTTGAGTAATTGAATGTGGTTTCAGCAGATCTAGTGAGTATACCAGTCTGAGGAGCAATTTGGCAAGATCTGGTGAATTTTAACAACATGCATAAAGCAATTCTTGGAACATGGCAGTGTGACACAGTTTTTTTTAATGTCTTTGATTTCCTTTGTGGAATGGAGAGTATAAAAAGGAAAATATGATTCCTCACCTCAAAATTTTTGAACACATCAAAAATAAAAACTAACTGAAAACGTATACCCATAAACCCTAGAATACAGCAGAGAGAAATTACTACAGCTTTAAGGCGTACATTGTATCACCAGGGAGAAGATAAGTGCATCTGCCAGAGCAGAGAGCAGAAAGTCAACGGTAGTCCCTAAAGAGTGCAGAAGGCCAATTAATGGAGAAGAATAGTTGAAGCTGAAAGAGCTTTGCGTATCCACACATAATTGAAAGGGGCTCTGAGGCAAGATATTAAGGAGCTTATATTTGTTGTCTTTTGCTGCTTAACAAATTACTGTGGTCTTCAGTTCAGTTCAGTTGCTCAGTGGTGTCTGACTCTTTTCGACCCCATGAATTGCAGCACACCAGGCCTCCCTGTCCATCACCAACTCCCAGAGTTCACTTAGACTCAGGTTTATTGAGTCAGTGATGCCATCCAGCCATGTCATCCTCGGTCGTCCCCTTCTCCTCCTGTCCTCAGTCCCTCCCAGCATCAGAATCATTTCCAATGAGTTAACTAGTCGCATGAGGTGGCCAAAGTACTGGAGTTTCAGCTTTAGGATTATTCTGTCCAAAGAAACCCCAGGGCTGATCTTCAGAATGGACTGGTTGGATCTCCCTTCAGTCCAAGGGACTCTCAACAGTCTTCTCCAACACCACAGTTCAAAAGCATCAATTCTTCAACACTCAGCTTTCTTCACAGTCTTACTCACATCCATATATGACTTAGTAGCTTAAAATAACTAACATTTATAATCTATAAGCTCTCCTGGGTTTAAGAGGTTAGGAGTTGAAACATAATCAAATCATTGGCTCTCAGATAGCCTTGTGGAATATTTATATTTTTTCCCCACGAAATCCATTCTTTCCTTCTCCTGTACCAAAATATTTTTAAATGTACTTGACTTCCAGGCTAAAAAAGGTATTCCCTAGGCTTCCTCCTAACTAGGCATGGCCATATGATTAGATGGATTCAATGGAATATGAATAGAGTGAGACAGACTACTCTCTTATTTTGTGTAAAATATTTGTTTATTCTCCATTTCACCTGTTATCTAATTCACTAAAATGTTAATATGATGATTGATGTTAACACCCCATTTGCTGTGAGGATAAAAAAAAGAACAATCAAAGCAACTTCATAAATTGCTCTTAGGGGTGTAATATTGGCAAAATCATTTGGGAAAACTGCAGACATTTTGCAATAGGGTCCATTCATACCAGTTACTCTGTTTTATGAAAGGCAAATGCCAAATCACTGTAGCTTACTGGGGACTGTTTTTTATACCAAATTAGTTTGGTACCCTAAGACATCCAATGATATCACTTACAAATTTGTTAAAAATAAAAATCATATTTTTATTATTAAAATTTTTAATAGGACAAAACCAGGCTAATTATATAATAGAAACCAGAGAGCATATGACATTTTATGCTGGGCTCTTTTGTCAGGACAGCAACCGCAACTCTGATTTTTCTATGCTGTTAGTGAAAAGTTAGCTGTAAAAAATTAAATACATATGAAAATTTAAAGTAGGAGGAATTAAAATTGTGAATCTGTTTTCTAAGATGAAATGAAAGCTCCAATGTGTTGGACCTGAGAACTCAAAACGATAAAGTGGTAACAAAAGTCCTAAATGCTTTTCCATTCTGGACAGCAGACCTGGTCGTCAGTCCCCATCTGAGTGTCACCACTGATGCCATTATTGTAGCTAAAAGTTGTTATGCACCGTGTCTTTCAACCACTTAGTTATCAGTCTAAATTGTACCCAGATTTCCTGATTTGGGACAGATAATCACAGAAAATATTTTAAAGATATTTGACAGTTTTAATCTGTAATTTTTGCAGTAATTCAGCTACATCTGGGCATAAAAGTATCTCTCATTTATGTCTAGAAGCAGCCAAATCGCATTAAGTATGCTTCATTAATGACTCATTCAACACAAGGCATTAAGCATCTAATAAATTCATATTAATAGAGAAAAACCTGTAATTATAAAGATATTGAGTTCTTTTCTAAGTAGTTCAAGCCCTGTCTCCAATATTTTCAGATGTATCAAATATAAGATTTATAACCATTTCGGGAATAGGCTGGTTTTTCTCCTTGTTTACATTCCATCATCATAACTGGAGATGTATCAAAATATAGATTGCTTTTCCTTCGCAGAAAGACTAAATAAAGATGAATGTATTGCCCTTTTCGAATGTTATAAGTTCCCCTTCTAATTTGTATATTTACTCCTTTGTGAATTCTGGTAGGCTGCAGTCCATGAGGTCGCTAAGAGTCAGACACGACTGAGCGACTTCACTTTCACTTTTCACTTTATGCATTGGAGAAGGCAATGGCAACCCACTCCAGTGTTCTTGCCTGGTGAATCCCAGGGACGGGGGAGCCTGGTGGGCTGCCCTCTCTGGGGTCGCAAGAGTCAGACAGGACTGAAGCAACTTAGCAGCAGCAGCACGGATGCCTTTGCATGGATGACATTATTTCAAATGTTATCTTTACATAATGTTTCTTCCTCTGTGGTCCCCATATTGAAAGGCATTTGTGGAATCCAGCCATGCATATGAACAACAATTTTGCAAATCCCTGAATCCCAGAAAAAAGAAAAAATAAACTCAGTCTCTGGTTCTTCTTTAGCACTATGTTGAACTAAATTGCTATTATAATCATCTTATTAAATGATAACCAAAGCGCAGATGAAACTGACAACATGAAGCAAACACAAATAAACGAAAGAGAACATCTGTGGAACATGTGCAAATACATGTAGCTTTATGTTTTTTAAAGAATGTAATTGTAAATCATAGAGACTCTGGCTTTTTAAATAGCTGCTTTCTTTTCTATTCTTCTTTAAATGCTTTTATTCTCTTGGCCCAAAGAACAGTAAATCTCTCCATTTTTCTATCTCATGGCTGCTCTCTCTCCTCCATCTCTGAATCTTCATCCTTCAACACTCCTAAGTATTGGAGTATCTCCAAACTTGTTTCTCAGACCTCTTCCCCCCTCTTTTTTTCCTTTACTTGTTCTCTGGGCTATTTCTGGCTTGAAATGTTATCTACAAACTGATGTCTTTTAAATTAACATCTCCATAATGACCTCTCTCCTAAACTGTAGAATCTATATCCAGTTACTTAGTTGCTATGGAGGTTACTTGGATCCTGAAATAACAGCATAAATTTAACATATTCCAAGCAAATTACTAATTTGTATGCCTTCCTTTAACTGATCCCTGCCCTATCTTTCTTGAATAAGTAAATGGCACTTCCATTAAGTGATTTGCTGATGTCTAAAATTTTATTTTATTTACTTAATTTTATTTCTAGTGAAATATAATTAACATGATGTTGTATTAGTTCAGATTTCAGCAAAGTAATATATTGGAATGCACATAAGATTATTTCTAAATCAAGGCTGTGTTTTCTGACATAGGTAATTTAGAATTTTCCATCACCTAGGAAGATTCTGGAAAATCATGTCATTTGCCAAAGTTTTTATCCAGGGGCAGAGGAGGTACCTATAGAATAATTTTTAAAGAATGTGGTAGAATAAAAATATTCTGCTATGATCCTATTTTGTGGGTTTTAATGGTTTATACACAACTCTTAGAGGCAAAGCTCAAATAATCAGGCATTCGTTGTCTGATCATGATATCATGATGATAATGTCTTCTGAGAATAATGACTAGTGGGTGATTTTCAACCCCAACAGACACTTGCTCTGGAGAAATTTAAATGTGAGATGCCAAAAAATGAGACTCAGTAGTGTGGTGATAAGAGAGACATAGATAAGAAAATGAAAAAATAAAAAAAAAATAGTTACAGTTATTAGCAAGCAGAACCTGTACATAGAGAGACAGATATGAAAGTTGGTAATTGCATTTGAATATGTAAAAACTCTCCACTGCCTTTGTGTCTGTTAGAATAAGTAGCAACCGATTTCTTTAAAGTTTAGAATACCATATTTCTTTTTGGGAAATAATTGTCTTTGTCTTCTGGGTAACAACAACAATCACTGTCAGGAGATGCAAGGTTTATTATCAAGGAAAATATTTTTATATTACTTTACCATTCTGTGTTTTCTTAACTGTCAGCTCTCTTCCAAAGACATAATCTCCAGAGATGGCTCAGGTTTCTTATATTTTATGTACATAATTAACTGCTTATGATAAACAACATATAACCAACATATTTATTGGTTTTCTACTCTCTCTACATGCACTCAGCACCTTTAGCAATGATGATTACTGCACAATATCAGCATTTCGATATATAACCATTTAATTAACAATTTACATTTTGATGAACATTTAAATTATTTCCAGCTCCTTTGTCATTATCAACAATTGTTCATGGATATGATCTTCATTTTCTGAATGTTGAGCTTTAAGCCAACTTTTTCACTCTCCTCTTTCACTTTCATCAAGAGGCTTTTTAATTCCTCTTCACTTTCTGCCATAAGGGTAGTGTCATCTGCATATCTGAGCTGATTGATATTTCTCCCAGCAATCTTGATTCCAGCTTGTGTTTCTTCCAACCCAGCATTTCTCATGATGTACTCTGCATAGAAGTTAAATAAGCAGGGTGACAGTATACCGCCTTGACATACTCCTGTTCCTATTTGGAACCAGTCTGTTGTTCCATGTCCAGTTCTAACTGTTGCTTCCTGACCTGCACACAGATTTCTCAAGAGGCAGGTCAGGTGGTCTGGCATTCCCATCTCTCTCAGAATTTTCCACGGTTTATTGTGATTCACATAGTCAAAGGCTTTGGCATAGTCAATAAAGCAGAAATAGATATTTTTCTGAAACTCTCTTGCTTTTTCGATGATCCAGTGGATGTTGGTAATTTGATCTCTGGTTACTCTGCCTCTTCTAAAACCAGCTTGAACATCAGGAAGTTCACAGTTCATGTATTGCTGAAGCATGGCTTGGAGAATTTTGAGCATTATTTTACTAGCATGTGAGATGAGTGCAATTGTGTGATAGTTTGAGCATTCTTTGGCACTGCCTTTCTTTGGGATCAGAATGAAAATTGACCTTTTCCAGTCCTGTGGCCACTGCTGAGTTTTCCAAATTTGCTGGCGTATTAAGTGCAGCATTTTCACAGCATCATCTTTCAGGATTTGAAATAGCTCAAGTGGAATTCCATTATGTCCACTAGCTTTGTTCATAGTTGTGCTTTCTAAGGCCCACTTGGCTTCACATTCCAGGACGTCTGGCTCTAGATGAGTGATCACACCATCATGATTATCTGGATCATGATGCTCTTTTTTTGTACAGTTCTTCTGTGTAAAACGATTAGCTCATCTTTAATGCATGTTTAATAATATATGCATACAGAGTTAAGATTTTATACTCTTAGATAATTTGAATGCAAATTCATTTACTTTTTAGGTAAAGGAAGTAAAAATTATAAACTTTGGAAAGAATTTCCTTAAAAAGTGTGGTGATTTGGAGAAATGTCATATATACACACAATTGTGCAAGTGATGGTCACACAAACAGAAAAAAACCATAATACTCACATAAAGATAAATATTATTTTTTCAGTGACTAATAAGGCAGGCACAATGCTTGCAACGGTATTTTAAGTATAAGCATACCTTGGATATCTTATGAGTTTGATTCCAGACTACTGAAATACAGTGAATATCGCAATAAAATGAGTCACAAAACATTTTGGTTTCCCAATGCATATGAAAATTATATGATGCTACAGTATTAAGTTATGACCAACCTAGATAGCACATTGAAATGCAGAGGCATTACTTTGCCAGCAAAGATCCGTCTAGTCAAGGCTATGGTTTTTTCAGTGGTCATGTATGGATGTGAGAGATGGACTGTGAAGAAAGCTGAGCACCAAAGAATTGCTGTGTTTGAACTGTGGTGTTAGAGAAGACTCTTGAGAGTCCCTTGGACTGCCAGGAGATCCAACCAGTTCATTCTGAAGGAGATCAGACCTGGGATTTCTTTGGAAGGAATGATGCTAAAGCAGAAACTCCAGTACTTTGGGCACCTCATGCGAAGAGTTGACTCATTGGAAAAGACTCTGATGCTGGGAGGGATTGAGGACAGGAGGAGAAGGGAACAACAGAGGTTGAGATGGCTGGATGGCATCACTGACTCTTTGGACGTGAGTCTGAATGAGCTCTGGGAGTTGATGATGGACAGGGAGGCCTTGCATGCTGTGATTCATGGGATCACAAAGAGTCGGACACAACTGAGCAACTGAACTGAACAGTATTAAGTATGCAATAGCATTATGTCTATAGGATGTATATAACATAATTTAAAATACTTTAAGGCTAAATAAATACAAAAGCAATTACAATAGTAACATAAAATATTACTGATCACAGGTCACCATAACAAATATAATACTAAAGAAAGAACTTGAAGTACTGTTTGACACAGAGACATGAAGCAAGAAAATACTATTGGGAAAATGGTGCTGATAGAATTGCTTGATAGAGAGTTGTGGCAAACTTTTAATTTGTAAAAAATAAAATGTCAATAAAATGCAATAAAGAGAAGGACAATAAAATGAAGTATGCATATATTAACATTATGTATTTCTTCTATAAGTATTTACTAGCTTTTTTCCTAGAAATGTTTTTAGATGAGGGAGAAAAAGACTTGACAGAAGACTGACTTGTTAAATCTTAACGTATCCATTCATAGAAAAATATATTGTAGCATAAATTATAGACACACACACAATGGATACAAACTTACCTACATCTTAAGATGACATCTTAAAGTTATCATTTTTCATTTTTTAACCTTTTTCTGGGCAAGATGTAGGTTATGTAATTGAGAGAAAACTTTAAAAGAAGTTGAGTTGTTTAGCTGCAGTAAATAGAGGTTTAATGTCATAATACTGCCTAAATAGAAACTCCTGGGATTCTTTCTTACCTAACATAAATGTGACTCCAACAGTAGGGTTTTATATAGTATATGTGGAAGAACATTCTTGAAATATTTTTAAAATGAACTTATTAAGAAAAGATCCAGCTATTTTTAAGAAGCTATTATAATAGGCTTCTATTTTTTACAATAGTTAAAATGGTCTTTCTCAAAATGTGTAGGTGAGGGTAACTGAGGAAATGTAGTTAAGTATGCTAGTTTTCTAGTTCCTGTGAGATCAGAGAAGGGAATGGCAACCCACTCCAGTATTCTCACCTGGAGAATCCCATGGACAGAGGAGCCTGGCTGGGTACAGTCCATGGGGTCACAAGAGTTGGACACGACTGAGCGATTAAACCACCACCATGACATCAGAAATTTTGCTCTGTTTTTACTAACCCATACAAATGAGGGTTTGTTTCCTAAACATTGCCCAGTGACTTGGCCTTCTTTTCTAAGACAGGAATTTGATGCCAAGAGTCTGAATCTCTGACTGGTATTTGCTCCTAGTTTCCTTTTAAGAGCCTCCATCTCTTATTCTACTTATTTGAAGCCTACCCATTATAAAGGCTTATTTCTTCTGGATGTTAAAATATGCATTGATATCTCTTAATTGCTTATAGGCAATTAAGAGATATCAATGGGTTCTGTATGTGTATAAACTTTATCCAGTAAAGTGATCATGAATTCTTGATAAGTATCTACCTCCTGCTCATCATCATATCTGATTTCTAGTTTACCCATCGTATTACTTATTGAACTCTAAGCCCCCTCTTTTCTTAGTTCTGCTCCTTGGATTTTGCAATAAACTAGTAAATAAACAGTTACCTAAGTCATATCATATGAGGAAATGTGGCTAGATTGTGGGAATATGGAATAGAGGTAGCTGGGACATAGGAAAAAGAAATTGGAAAAACAATTCAGATGTTAAAAAGGGGGAACTAATCCACGCTTCCAGGAAAGTGAGGTATGTTAACAGGCAATAGAGATGTGTTAAGTAAGTGGTTATCACTATAGTTGAACCCAGAATATGGATGAAAGTTAGAGCCCTACCAAAATTTAAAATCAATGTTTATAAAATCTTGATTTAAAAATCTGCCTCAACCAATTTGAACAATGCAGGAGTTCTAGCAACAGTTTCTTGGAGGGAGTAAGGATAGACTGATAGTGGAACTTAGACTTGTAATTCTCACAGTAAGTAGCCATGGGCTGAGAGAAGAGTGACCTGAGGATTCTTCTTACTGTAGATAGTGCCAGCACTGGCATGATCAGAGGACACCTCCAGGACACCAAAGCCAGAAAGTACCAGGGAACATGTAGGAGAGAACAGGAGAAAACATTCCGGCAATTTTCATCCTTTTCTGAAATGACAGTTTCACTGGATTTGTAATCCCTAAGTTTATGAAAGTGGACAATAAGCTATAGAAATCTAGAGAAATAAAATTTTGATTTGCTTTGTTACCCCAAACTAGGAGTCCAGGAATATCTCCTGCAATTCAGCCTATATGAATTGAGCATTTTCTAAGTGCTTTACTTTTACAAATTAATACAAAGAGGACTTCATGGTAAACCAAAATAAAGAGAAGTCTAATGCTTTCTGGTAAATATAGACTGTCTTTGATCTAGACAATTAAAAAAATTATGAATTAGTTAAGACTTTATTCACATTCAAACTAGCATTTCATTTTTATAGTAAAGCTAATTCAAAGTGGTGAAGCCTTAAAGTTTGATTCCTGAAGTATTTTTAGCTTTCAGAGGTACATTATACATAAAGTAAAATTCACCCTTTTTAACTATAAAATATTCTTCTAATCATCGCTTTCAATCATGTAACCTCTACCACAAACATGTTATAAAGTTTCCATGACCCTAAAAAGTTTTCCCTTATCCCTTTGAAATTGATTCCCCCAGTAATAGGCCGAATGTTGAAGTCTTAACCCCCTCCGGTACCTCTGAATGTGACTGTATTGGAGATAAGACTTTTAAATAGGCAATTATGTTAAAATGAGGCCATATGTAGGAGCCCTAATCACATATGACTGGCGTGTTCAAAAGAAAAGGTGATTAGGATAGAGAAACACTCAGAGGGAAAAGCATGTGCAGATAAAGGGGGAAGGTGAATGTCTATAAACCAAGGTGAGAGGCCTCAGAAGAAATGAGCTCTGCCAATGATGCCTTAATCTCTGACATCTAGCTTCCAGAACTGTGAGAAAATAATTTCTGTTCTTTAAGCCTCCCAATCTGTGGTGTTTTGTTATGACAACCCTAGCAGACTATTAATAATATATCCATTTTCACTTTCAAGCCCAAGCAATCAATGGGATCTATATGGTGTCATAATTTTGACCTTTCTTTAATTTTATGTGAATGAAATGACAACAATATGTAGCATTAAGCATTTAACGCTTTTTACTTATGATGAGTTTGTGATTCTTTCATGTTGGTGAGGTGAGGTGAAGTCACTCAGTCGTGTCCGACTCTTTGTGACCCCGTGGACTGTAACCTACTAAGCTTTTCTGTCCATGGGATTCTCCAGGCAAGAACACTGGAGTGGATTGTCATTTCCTTCTCTAGGGGATCTTCCCGACCCAGGGATCGAACCCGGGTCTCCCACATTAGAGGCAGATGCTTTAACCTCTGAGCCACCAGGAAAGCCCTCATGTTGCTGAAGTCTTCATATTTCCTTTGTCTTGGTGAAGAGATTTTATAGTATGTCACAGTGTTGTCATCTATTCTCAACTGGTTAGCTATAGCCATTACAAAATAATGCCCTTGTGAACATTAATTTTTGTTGACATGTGGATGTATTTCACTTGGAAAAAATGCCTAGAAGTGGGGTTGCTAAATTCTATAACATACACTTAATCCTATACTGCTAAGTCTCTTCAGTCGTGCCCGACTCTGTGTGACCCCCATAGATTGCAGCCCACAAGGCTCCCCCCTCCCTGAGATTCTCCAGGCAAGAACACTGGAGTGGGTTGCCACCTCCTTCTCCAGTGCATGAAAGTAAAAAGTCAAAGTGAAGTCACTCAGTTGTGTCTGACTCTTAGCGACCCCATAGACTGCAGCCTACCAGGCTCCTCTGTCCATGGGATTTTCCAGGCAAGAGTACTGGAGTGGGGTGCCCTTGCCTTCTCCACTTAATCCTATAAGATACCTCCAAACTGTTTTCAGAGGTTGGTATCTGTGTCATTTTGTGTTTCTACAGCAAAACATAACAATTACTGTTGTTCTCCATTCTTGTAAACACTTGGTAGGTCGGTTGCTTTATCGTTATTCTAGTGGGTGTTTTGTGATTATCATTTTGATTTGCATTTCTCTGAGTAGTGATATTGACCATCATTTCATATATTGATTTGCCTTATTATATCTTTTATTGTGAAGTGTCTAAGTTGTTTGTCCTTTTAAAATTGTTTTCTTATTAATGAATTCTGAGATTTCTTTATATATTCTATGTATAAATCCTTTATCTGGAATGTATATTTCAAAACTTTTTTTTTTTTGCCAATGGATTAGAGTGTATATAAGTGAAACCAGTTATACAACTTCAGTGATAAATGCAGTGATCAAGGTAAGATGTCTTCTGTTAATCTAATAAAGCTTTTATAAAGAAAAAACATTTTCCTCTTTTGAATCTCTTTTTGTCTTAATTGAGCTCATGTTTAAGACTTCTTTATTATTTTTATTCCTACTTTATAAGACACACTTACAAAATACGTTAATTTTGTCCCTGTACCCTTTTCCTTGAATTATTTTTTTTCCTTTTCCCTTTTCCTTGATCCAACTGTCCCATTTCCTCACTGATTCTCTTAGAACCTTAACTCTTGTATAGGAAACATAGATTTGGCAAGCTTCTTTTGTAAAAGACCAGAGAGTGAATATTTTAGATATTTTGTGCCATAGAATATCACTATTCTTTGATTTTTTTGATAGTCTTTAAAAATGTAAAAATTAATCAGTTCATGGAACAATATAAAAACAGTTCACAGACTGGATTTGATCTATGGGCTGTAAAAAATTAATAAACTGAAACCTCCGTTACATAGAATTGATATACCAGAAGGGAAGAGCTCTCACAATCTGCTCCAACAGGAGAACTCAATAGGAAGAAGACTCCTAACCCCACCTCCAAGGGCCTAGCCAATCAAAAGTTATGCACTCTGTATTCTATAGCTCTCCCAAACTCCTTTTTCTCTCTATGTAAATGTTCTCCTTCCCTTGCTGTGTGTGGAAATTTGCATGAGGCTTGCCATGGTTGCAGACCCCAGAATGCAATTCTTTGCTGATCTTGAATGAATCCATCTTTGCTGGAGAAATCACTATTTGTTTCAGATCATGAGGATCATAATTTTCCAATTCCTGCTATAAAGCATCATATTACTAGATGTGGCCCTCTTGGGTGGTATGTTATATTTTATAGACTTTTGACTATTTTTTTTACTCGTTTCCAGTAATCAGTTCTGATTACTATTTCCTTCTAAGCATATTTTCCCCTCCATTACCTCAAAGTTTATTTATTCTCTAATAGTGACCTTTAAAGACTTTATTGACCTCACCCTCAAACCAAGTTAATCACGCCCTTCTCTATGCTTCTAGTGTGCTTTTGTCATATTCCTTTTATTTAAACATGTCTATGGTAAGTTTTGTAAATATCAAATGAATGGAATTGAATCTGTTTGAATCTCTTTCCACTGACTCTTGAACAGTACAAGGGTTAGGGGTGCCAACCCTCTACACAGATGAAAACCTCTAACTTAGAGGATCATGTAGTACTGTAGAATTTACTATTGAAAAAATAACTGCATATAAGTAGAACTGTACAGTTAAAACTTGTGTTGCTCAAGGGGAAATTCTGTTTGTGACTAATGCTGATATATAGAGCTAATGATGTCATTAATTGTGAGAGGGAGCATAGCATATGCATAGTCGGCCTTCCTCATCTGCAGCTTCTACATCTGCAGATTCAGCCGTCCTCAGATCAAAAATATTTTTAAAAAATCCATAAATTTCCCAAAGCCAAAACTTGAATTTGTTTTATACTGGTAACTGCATAGCTTTAATGAACTCTGGGAGTTGGTGATGGACAGGGAGGCCTGGCATGCTGCAATTCATGGACTCACAAAGAGTCAGACACAACTGAGTGACTGAACTGAACTGAACAGAGCACTCGATATTATAAGTAATCGAGAGATGATTTAAGGGCTTCCCTGATAGCTCAGACAGTAAAGAATATGCCTGCAATGCACGAGATCTGGGTTCGACCCATGGGTCATGAAGATCCCCTGGAGAAGAAAATCCCACTCCAGTATTATTTTCCTGGAGAATTTTGTGGACAGAAGAATCTGTTGGGCTACAGTCCAAGAGGTCGTGAAGAGTCGAACACGACTGAGCAACTAACACTTTAACCTTTCAGGGGTGATTTAAAGCCTGTGGGAAGATATGCATAGGTTACCTGCAAATACGACATCATTTTATATAAAGGACTTGAGCATTGGTGTTCAGTGTGGATCTGGAACCAAACCCCTACAGGTACCAAGTGGCATAGGGTCTATGGCTGTGATTTGAAACATGAAAGAAGCTTTATTTCTTGAAAAAAGCTTTACAGAAGCTTTATTTCTTGTGTTGTAAAAACCTCAGCCTATGTTCTTTGTCTATTAAATGCAGATAGTTATATTTTCATTTTCATGGTGTTAGTATATGAGTGATTAAAAAGAGTATTGTTGTTACTATTTGTCTTGTGTCCTTTTATCCAAAAGATATTTGCATTTTTAACTAGGATTTTCAATAGCTTAGCCAAATGCATTATGCATTTAAGCACTATGGTTAGTCATCTACAACCATATTTTTGGTTAGAATATCTCCTCCGCTCCGCAATCTTAAAATTTAAATGATCTTGATTTTCCTAATTTTGAGACAACCCTCACTGTCACATTGATAGTAAACAAGTGACAGCTAAGCTTATTGTCAATTTCATGGGGAATTGATTGCCCTACAATAAAATTGTAAAAATGAAATATTGCTTAGTCTAAAAATACAAGAGTAATTTAATTCAAGGAGCTTTAAATTTTTAAAGAACTCTTCAATCTCTGCTGAACTACGATACACTCATACCTACTCCTTGGGGAGGGTTAGTGGTGAAAAACTATAAAAGTCTGATATCTGTAAGGTTAAATTAGATTGGGAAAAGCTACACAATTCTCAAGTGTTCAGATGATACAGTTATTCCAGAAACAAACTTGATTGTATCTAATAACACAGAGATTTTTTATATGATGTTTTTGGCATTGGAGATATTACATCACTATAAAAGTTCTTTTTCAAACCCATCCAAGTAAATTACATTAGAAAAGATTTAGTAGTTGTTTAATTTAACTCATAAAAAGACATAAATAAGTATCAGCTTATTGAGAATAAAATGTCCACAACCAGTAATAACACATAATGCATTGTAAAATATAAAGCCATGAAAAATACAGTGTAATTACATTTACTGACATGCTGCAGTTTAACTAAGGTC